>PVIY010013468.1:0-10834 GCA_004026745.1 Myrmecophaga tridactyla
TTCCAGTAGCCATGTTTCTTGAGGATGATTGAATAATGATATAGCTTTCACAATGTGACTGTGTGATTGTGAAAACCTTGTGTCTGATGCTCCTTTTATCTACCTTGTCAACAAAGGAGTAGAACATATGGAATAAAAATAAATAGGGGGAACAAATGCTAAAATAAATTTAGTTTGAAATGCTAGTGATCAATGAAAGCGAGGGGTAAGGGGTATGGTAGGTATAATCTTTTTTTTTCTTTCCTGTGTTCGTTTTATTTCTTTTTCTGTTGTCTTTTTATTTCTTTTTTCTGAATTAATGCAAATGTTCTAAGAAATGATGAATATGCAACTAAGTGATGATATTGTGAATTACTGATTATGTATGTTGTTTTATTTTGTTTCTTTATTTTTTAATAAATAAATAAATAAAAGAGAATCATACCCCAAAGAGAATGGGAGCCCCTGAGGATGGACCCCATTTATGAAGCTCTTTCATACTGCAACATCCCAAGTATGGCTGAGTGCAGCATGGAAGGTCACAGCTCAGATCATTTTAAGTGGGTCTTGGTGCAGGTGTTCATTCACCATGGGGACAGGTACCCACTTTACACCATTCCCAAAATGAAGCGACCAGAAATTGACTGCACTCTGGAGGCTAACAGAAAACCGTATCACCCTAAACTGGAAGCGTTCATTAGTCACATATCAAAAGGAACTAAAACCTCCCTGTGCTGGTTTGAAATTGTTATGCACCCCAGAAAAGCAATGCTTTCTTTCCTAAACCAATCCTGTGAGGACAGACCTATTGTTTGGGGTGTAACCTTTGATTAGGTTGTTTCCATGGAGACGTGACACACCCACTTGCAGGTGTAACCTTTGATTGGGTTGTTTCCATGGAGATGTGAACCACCCAATTGTGTGCGTGGCCTTTTGATTAGATGGAGATGTGACTGTGCCCATTCAAGATGGGTCTTGATTAGTTTACTGTAGTCCTTTAAAAGGGGAAACATTTTATGAGGAAGTTCAGATGCTTGGAGAACAGTTGCTAGAGAGCCAACATACATGCATACAATTGAAGATTCTTGGAGTGCCAACAGAAATGGCAAACACCTAGACATGAGCATTTGGAGATGCAGAGCCCAGCAGCCATCCCATGAGATGCTAAGCAAGTTAGAACCCAGATTTTTGCTCGAGAGAAGCTCAGTGAAGGCCCCACAAATACTTAGAGAAGAAGCCACTGGATCAGAAACCTGGAAGCAATGGAAATGGGAACAAGGATCAGCAGATGCCAGCCATGTGCCTTCCCACCTGACAGAGGAAGGCAAGATGCCATTGACCCTTTCTTCAGAGACCAGATATCTTTCTCTGGATGCCTTAGTTTGGGCATTTTAAGGCCTTAGAACTATAAACTTGTAACTTAATAAATCCCCTTTATAAAAGCCAACCCATTTCTGGTATATTGCATTCCAGCAGCTTTTAGCAAACTAAACTACTCCCCTTACACTTCCTGCCTCTTTACCCCAAGCACCCGCCCTGTGTGAGAGCTCACACAGACAGGCGTCATGCCCATTTGCAGAATGACCATTCTATCTAAAGAAGAATAAACTCCTGCAGAGTGACTGGTCTCCAGACCTTTACATAGAGACCTCTTGGAAAAAGCCGGATTCTAAGTAGGCTGGTCCTGTTCAATGGCTTTCTCCCAGATTTTGCCTGAAAGAATATTTATTTCAGGTACCAGCCAAGTGCTGTGTTCTGCTCTGGAAACTGCTAATACCCCATACAAAAAAAAAAAAAAAAAAGTGTCTGGAAAAGGAGCAGTGACATCAATACTTCTTATATTCAAAAAAACAGCCAGTTTGATGCAACGATTGGAATGGTCATTGCCCAAATATCCTAAAGATTGGGAGAAGGATCAAAGGAAAAAGAGGAATAATATCAGAGAAAATAAGATTTAAAAATGAGTATAATCACTGAATCATTTTATATTGATATTTCTTTTTAGCCTCCAGTGTCTTAGGGCAGCTAGAAGGAAATACCTGAAATTATGGAACTGTGACCCATACCACATTCTGAAATTTGTTCTATAACTACTTGCTAAAATGTACTTTTAAATTGATCACTTTTTGTACATATGTTATATTTCACAATAAAGCATGTTTTATAAAAAACCCCAGACAGCTGGAAACCTGCGGGGAGCTGGCCAAGATCATGCACATCCCTGCCAAACAGCCACGAAACCCATGGACTCCACGCTCTGCCACGTCTGCCACAGCATCAGCTTCCTGTGCACCAGAAACGGCTGAACTGACATGGATCACTTCAAGGTGATCAAGACGCATCAGACAGAGGATGAGAGAGAGAGAGGTGGGAGACGCTGTATCCTAGGTACGCCATGCAGCATGCTGTGGAACGCAGGAAAGAAGAGCTCTTTGCCCTGTACTCACCCGTGGTGTCACTTTGTCACCAGTTCTCAACGCCTTGAGCCTTTCTGAAGCCAGATTCTCAAAATTTGCTGTCAGGTTGATCCTTTGAGCTTTGGCAAGACAAAGAAAAGCCCAGTGAGCTTTGTCCGGATTTTGCACAATGGTGTGGATGTCACATCCTATACCTCTTTTTGTCAGGAGCACCACAAGCTCCTCCCAAACCCATGTGACCCTCAAAAACTTCGCCCACTTTGCCTGGTAGCAGTAGCGCTAATTATTATGATGCATATCTCAGGGAAGGATTCTAAAAGGAACATAGTACAGTGCTTGTAAAAGCTACACCCATATGGAAGGGATGGGAAAAGTCCCCTTCTAATGGGAACAATGCTCAGGGTACATGATGACTACTGATTTTTTTCTTTTTTTGACTATTGATTTTTAAAAGCTAGAAATCCTGTTTGGGAACCAGATACTTGGTTTGAGTTGAAGAATAAGTATATTGTTGTACTCTGGGACTTGAGTTACTTGGTACACAATTGCCAGTTCACAGAGAAAGGGATGTACTTTACCATAGGCAGACTTCACTTAGAATGCTGAAGCGGTCAATCCAAATTTGCATTGTTTCTGCAAGTCAGGGTATTGTATGATGGAACCAGCAAATATCAGCCCAGATTTTCTTAGTCCTGGACAGTCGTATCTTGTTCATGTCCAGTGAAAATTTCCCTAAAGTGATTTTTCTAAAACTGGGATCGGTAAATTTCTTTTGTAAGGGACCAGATAGGAAATATTTTAATAGACTTTCCAGGCCGAGTCCCTGTTGCAACTCCCCAACTCTGCTGTTATGGCACAAATGCAACCCTAGATGGTACTTAAACAGGTGGACGAGGCTATGTCCACAGGTCGGTGGTACAAAACAGGTGGCAGGTAGATGCGGCCCATCAGGGGTGGTTTGCCCAACCCTGGTATGTAAAACAGTATCTTATTATAGTTGCCGTTTCAGCACTTTGAGAACTGATTGAATCCCAGGAATTATTCAGTGGTGCCTCCAGTAACTTCTGCTAGAAACATGGAATTTGGTCTGCATTTGAAGTTATCACAAAACTTGGGAGAAGGGGGGGAGGCGGGTTAAACATTGAATCAGAATGAATCATAGAAAAAAATAGAATAATACTTGATGTTCATGATGATTGTGGGAGTTTTATATATTTGTGGTAGTTTTAAGCATGTTTTAAATATTTGTCTGCTATAGTCTATTTGTTGTATACGCTGAATTTTTTGTATTCCATTTAGTAATTAGGAAAATGATTTCTCAGACCAGTTTTAGATGTGCTCTTATTCATAGAGTAATATTCAACTTACCATACCTGCTTGGTGGTCAGAAGTGGGCCAAAAAAAGCTGAATTCAGGCACTTTCTGCCAATAAAACTAATTATGATTTATTTCCTTTGATAAATCATAAAATTGGATCAATTTTTAAACCATTTTCATCCGTTTCAAACAGTAAATTCTGCTAGATTTTTAAATGTTTTTGAAAGAGTTTGTTACTGGATGTTTAAATGATTTTATAAGGCATGTTATATAATAGAAACAATTATAATTGAATCTGTGATTTCTGAACTAATGGTACCAGCTCTATGTGAAGAAATGTCACGTGCAAGTGAGATTCTCAGGGTCACTGGCTTTCCAGGCTCTTTTCTTTGTTTTTGTTCAGTGTTGCATTTGAATATGTTTGTTTCTATAAATACATTTTTGATGAATTTAAATATAAAAAATCAGCAGCTGTCTCAAAGAAGCCAAGAGAAAGAAGGCGTGATCAGTGGGGTCACACAAAGATGGAAAAGCCCTTCATCTCTACCTCTCCTACACACTTAGGGACAAACCAGTGACTTGATAAGCTCAGAGTTTCAACAGACCGCCCCTAGGTGGCAGTGTGCGCATGTGGCAACAGCTGCCCAGGAGCACTCCCTGGGGACATCCTGTTCTCCCGTGGCATCAGCTCAGATGCCCCAGAGCTATATGAGGCACAGGAAGAAGCCATTGGGATGCCTGCAGCCTCCACCTATGCTCTGCTCTGCTTCAGATGGATGAGGGTGATGGTGCTTCCTGGGGAGGGGGCTTTTCAGGGCCCGTCCTGGTAAAGACTGACTCTAGAGATCCCAGGGACTTTAGCAGACCCCCAAGCACCTGTATTCCTGACTCTCCAAGGGGCACAGCCTTGGGTGTGAAATTGAGACGAACAGGAGACCCAGGCCTGCACACGAAGCTGACAAGGCTTGGTTCTACCATTTATGCGCTGTGTGACTCCCTCTGAGCTTCCATTTCCTCTTCGATTTATAATGGCTAACTCGCAGCTTTATGAAGCTCAGCTCATGTGCGATTATTCCAGAAGAAACACTGTTTACACTCTCTAGTGACTCAAGTGGCTTTCACATCGCAGTAGATCCCACAGCTCCCTGGGTGGACACAGCTCTGGGGTGGAACTGAGATTTACGCCTAGGCAGTCTCACTCCAAAGTCTGCTCTTAAACTCTCCATCTGCTCCCTCCCTCTGATGTCTTACCCTGGTCACATCTGGATTTCTTCTTGGCAAAACAAGCTGCTCCAGAAATAATTATAGTATCCTTGACTCAGAGACCATTAGAGCTGGAAGGCCATATACTGAACAGCCTTCTTCTCTCCCCACCCCAGGAGTGCAGAGAGACTGTTGGAGCTACTTGTCTACCATCGGTTAACGCAGTCCTAACCTCCATCCTTAGAGGTGTGCTTCATTGGATCTTGCGTTCACACCTGGGCTTCTATCACCATCTTAATCCCAACAGTCTTCTAAGGATGCCCTGTGAGCTAAGAGGTCTCAGAGCCAAGGCAGGTAGGAACACAGAGACGTGGCAGTTTGCAGTTTCTTTAAAATAGATTGTTCTGGTACAAACAGGCAGGCATTGGGCAAGAGGCCAAAAAAATCAATTACTTTTCTACTCCTCTACTGTTCTCCAGGGCTCTCTGACCTCTTTTTCAGGAAAGGAAATAATTAAAAACTGAGCTTGGTGGTCAGTTTAATTGAACACAAGTACATGGAACCTTGAATAGGGCGTGAGATTTTGTTGAATTGTCCAGGTTAGTGTGATGCCCTAATGAATCCTGGAGTGATTTGGACAGCGAATAAAGAAGTATTTGCAAAGTCCCCTTGGGGGAATAGGAGAAAGGAGGAAATATTCAACTTCCCCATTTGGAAAATTTCTGATATTCTCGCAAACAGTGGGGATAATCAAATCAATAGGGCAAGTCCTTGATCTTGTGGCTCGTCCCTATGAAACTTATTCCTGCAAAGGACAGGCTAAGCCTACTTAAAATTAAGCCTAAGAGTCACCCCCAGAACCCCCAACACATCTTTTGTTGCTCAGATGTCTAAGCTGACGCAGTAAGTGAACTCACTGTCCTCCCACTACGAGGGACGTGACTCCCAGGGGTGTAAATCTCCCTGGCAATGTGGGACAGAACTCCCAGGATGAGCCAGGACCCAGCATCATGGGATTGAGAAAGCCTTCTTAACCAAAGGGGGGAAGAGAGAAATGAGACAAAATAAACTGCCAGTGGCTGAGAGATTTCAAACAGAGTTGAGAGGTTTTCCTGGAGGGTATTCTTATGCATTTTTTAGCTATGCTTTTTTAGTTTATGGTGTATTCGAGTAGCTAGAGGGAAGTACCTGAAATGTAGAGCTGTGTTTCCAGCAGTCTTGTTTCTTGAAGATAATTGTATAATGATATAGCTTTTGCAATGTAACTATGTGATTGTGAAAACCATGTGTCTGATGCTCCTTTTATCTAGGGTATAGACAGATGAGCAAAAAAATATGGATAAAAAGTAAACAAATAATAGGAGGAACAAAGGTTACAATAAATTGGATAGATGGAAATACCAATGGTCAAAGAGAGGGAGGGGTAAGGGGTATGGCATGTATGAGCTTTTCTTTTTTGTTTTCTATTTTTTTCATGTTCTAAAAAATGATCATGATGATGACTACACAACTATGTGATGATATCGTGAGCTACTGATTGTTCACCATGTATGGAATGTTTGTATGTTAAGAATGTTTGTATTGATTTTAACCATTTCAAGAATGATTGTATGTTAAGAATGTCTGTTTGTTTGTTGTTTATAATAAAAATATTTTTAAAAAAAGAATGTTGGTATGTTGTTTTATCAATAAAAATACTAAAAAAAACCCAAAAACATAAAACAAAACAGAGTTTGGGATGAAAGTTCTACCAAAGACTTTGGCACCTGGCTCACCATTCTTGTCTGTACCCCAAGTTCTGCCATACCTCCATGGGGTGGCCTATGCTTACCCTGACCTCTTGTCCCAGACCTCATTTCAAGGGCCATTGACTTCTTCATCCCACCTCAGTCACTCACTCCCATGGATACTCTTTGTGTTGGTTTGAAACTGTCATGTACCCCAGAAAAGCCATGTCATTTTAATCCTAATCCAATCTTATAGGGGCAGACCTGTTGTTTAGGGGGAAACTTTGATTAGGTTGTTTCCAAGGAGACATGACACACCCAACTGTGGGTGGGATTTTTGTACTAGATTATCTCCATGGAGGTGTGACCTTGCCTACTTAAGGTGTGTTCTAATTAGTTTATTGGAATTCTTAAAAGAGCTAACACAGGGAAACATTTTGAAGAAAGCTCAGACGCAGACATTTGGAGATGCTTGGAGACAGAGAGCAGGCCACTGGAACCACGAGCTGAAAGCGAGGAAGCCTGGGAGCGAAGGGCCAGCAGATGTCACCATGTGCCATCCTTGTGACAAAGAAACCTCTGACAGGAATCAGCCTTTCTTGAGTGAAGTTATACTCTTATTGATGGCTTAATATAGACATTTCCACAGCCTTAAAACTGTAAACTTGTAACTCGATAAACCTCCTTTATAAAAGCCACTCCACGTCTGGTATATTTCATTCTGGCAGCGTTAGTAAACTAAAACACCCCTTCTTTGGCTGACCATAGCCTCCTACGATTTGTGGGTTCTCTGGCACCTTTATTCTCACCAACCCTATCCTCTGCCCTTGTTGAGGGATGTCCAGCCTCACTCCCTTCTTATCCCTTTTTCCTATCCACCAGCCCCTCCAGCTGTCACTTCTCTCCCCTCCCAGCCAAGACTAGTGATACAGCACCTCCCCTGCTTTCTAAACATTATTCTTGAGTCCTTTGCACTATTATTTTTCTATCATTCCCTCCTGAAAAAAGGCCCCAAAACTTTGATCGATCCCACAGTCTGTAATCCCTGCACTTTTACTTATTCTAGTCACTGAATACTAATTAAGAATGCATGTTGTGCCAGTTTGAAACTGCTGTGTACCCCAGAAAAGCCATAATCTTTAATCCTCATTCAATACTGTTGGGTGGGACCTTTTGATTAGTCAGTTTCCATGGAAGTGTGTCTCCACCCATTCAAAGAAGGGTAGCTTACTGGAACCCTTTAAAAAGGAATCATTTTGGAAAAAGCTTGAGAGCCCACACAGCCAGAGGCCTCTGGAGATGAAGAAAGAAAACATCCCAAGGGAAGCCCTTTAAGAAGCCCATAGAGAAACCTATCAGACATCACCATGCGCCTTCCCAGTTGAGAGAGAGAAACCCCAAATGTCATCAGCCCCTTTCTTTGGAGTTAAGGTATCTTTCTCTAGATGCCTTAGTTAGGATATTTCTATGGCCTTAAAGTTGTAACCTTGCAACTTAAAAATTCTTTTTTTGAAATCCATTTCATTTCTGGTATATTGCATTCTAGCAGCTTAACAAACTAAAACATGTTTCTCTTAAGTTTCCCCAAAATCCTTGGATCCTAATAACTCCCACTTACCTTCGGCAGATGACTATTTTTCCTACTTCTGGGGAAAATGGGGAGCCTTCACCCAGCAACCCCCACCAAACCCACAAACCTCTGCTTCCTCACCCTGTTTCTCTTCCTTTCCCTATGTCCCTTTCCTCCGGTTTGAGGCTGCCCTTTTGTTCTTCTTCCAACCTCTTCACCAAGCATTTCTTCTTTGTCTCCAGATCTTTAATCTCTCCTTTTCTACTACTGCCTCTTCCCTTCAGCATTTACATTTATTCATCTCTCCCTCCTGAAAAAAAAAAAAAAAGGTCCAAAATGGCTTCTGGAGCTCCAGCAATCACATCACTCTACTCCAACGAGCAGGAAGGAGGAATGGTTGAGGAAAGTGTTAAAACTAGTTTCCAGACATTGCACATGGATACCTCCACTTACCTTTGGTTGGCCAGAACTGAGCCACATGATCATATCTAGCTGCAAGGGATGCTGAGAAACTTACCTTTATTCAAGGAAGCCATATTGTCAATTAAAATTGGAAATTCTATTCTAAAGAAAGAAGAGGGAGTACGTGTAGCAGGGACAACTGGCAATGTCTACCAAAGCCTCCCATGATTCTCATGATTCTACATTCCATTCTATATCCCCCCCCCCTTTCTTCTGTTGCCCTGTTAAACAATTTGCCCAAATATGATAGCTCCACCCAGTGTGGCTTTCACCCTATGACTCCAGGTACACTGTCCTTATCAAGGTCACCAAGAACTTTCATGTTGCCAGAACCAATGGCCCCTTCCTCCTCTTAGCTGATCTCTGAACAGCATCTAACACAGCTGATGACTCCTTTCTTAAAACGTTTTCTTCTCTCAGTCTCTGAGATCCAGCACTCTCTGGGTTTCCCTCTAGCCTCCCCAGCCACTCTTTCTCAATCTTCCTTCCCGGTCTGGCTGTTCTGCCTGACCCCCTGGGTCTCTCCTGAGCCCTTCTGCATCCTCCTCTGTGTCTACTTCCTCACCATAGGCGCCCTCTTCAGACCCTACAGCCTCCACCCTCTTTAAGATGGTACCTCCCAAAGTGCCAGTTCCAGTTAGGCCTCTCTTCTTTTTCTAAAAGTAAACTTTCAATTTTAGAATAATATTAGACTTACAGAAAACCTGTGAAGGTAGTACGGAGAGTTCCCATTTATCTTATACCCTATATACTCTACTATTAACTTCTTACACTAGTATGGTACTTTCGTTATAATTAATGATATGTATTATTAATTAGAGCTCACACTTGATTCAGATTTTCTTAATTTTTCCTTGAGATCTCTTTTTTGCATGTGTTCCAGGATCCCACATTTACATTACATTTAGTCGTGATGTCACCTCCTTAGGTTCCTCTTTTCTTTCTTTCTTTCTTTTTTTTTTTGGCACCGGCAGGCTCTGGGAATCGAACCCGGGACTCTGGCGTGGCAGGCGAGAATCCTGCCACTGAGCCACTGTTGTACCACCCGGTTTCTGTTTCCTTTTTTTAATTGTGGTAAAACATGTGTAACAAAATTTACCATTTTAACCATTTTTAGGTGTACAATTCAGTGGCATTAGATATGTTCGCAATGATGTGTAACCATCAAATTTTTCAGAACATTTTCATCATTCTAAATAGAAACTCAATACCCACTGAACAATAACTCCCCATTCTCTACTTCTCCCATCCCCTGGTAACCTATATTCTACTTTTTCTGTGAATTTGCCAGGTCTCTTTTTGAGCATCTAGTGACTGGACAAACCAACTGAACCTCTGATGGGTATCTCAAACCTAACATTGGTTAAAATGGAATTCTTGATGTTCCTTCCCGAGCTGCAGCCCCTTTTCTCCTGGCTACTCCATCCTATAAATGAGGCACTGTCCACCTGAAGCTTGAAAACTTTGGTTTCTCCTTTTCTTTTCTTCTAGGTCTGTCCTATCAATGGGTCTTACAAAGTCCACATCCATAATAGCATCTCTCAATTCCTGATTTTAGCACCGCCGGGTTCAAGCCACCATTATCTCTAGCCTGGCTTGCTGCAACAGCCTAACTGGCTCCCTCTTTTTATTTCTGCCTGCCACCCACCCAATCTATTCTGCATACAGCAGCAGTGAGTTAGAAAATATGACTCTTCTTCCTAAAACCCTTCAACAGCTTAATAAAATGTCTCCATTCCTCAACACAGCCCACAAGTTCCCCTGCACTTCCCCACTTCATTTGGGGCCTCTCTTCCCCAGGCTTGCCACACTGGTCTTCTTTCAGCTTTTTGAGACATCTAGAGCTTCCCCTTTTCAGGGTCTTGGCACAAACTGCTGGCCTTCCCTGCTGTCTCTACTCTACCTTTCCTCCAGTTAACACCTCATTTTTTAGACTCCATTTTAATGTCACCTCCTCCGAGCAGTTTTCCCGACAGCTGTATCTTGATGGCTCTTATTCTCTCTCCCTGCCCCGTGTTTTTGTCCCAGCATGTCTATCTCCTCTTCTGAAAACAAGCTCTATGGAAGAAGAGGTTGTTGGGGGTTGAATCATAGCCCCCACAAAAGACATATTCAAATCTTAATCCGCGTTCCTATGGGTGTGAACCTATTTGTAAATA
>PVIY010013468.1:20645-61975 GCA_004026745.1 Myrmecophaga tridactyla
CCTGCCTCCCCAGCTGAACCAAGGAGCAGGGCCTAGAGCTGTGGTGTTTATCAGCTACATAGCTGAAGGGACTGGCTCCTGCTACAGGGCTGGCCTCTCCTTGGGTCCTGTCGGCCTATGTTGTGTGGCTTAGAGCTACAGGCTCCAGAGTGGTCTCTAGGATACTGGATAAGAGGTGAGTTTCTGAGACTTCCTCATATGCTGTGTTCCCTGGAGTTTGGGGTTGTACATGCTTCTTAGTCCCCAGTCATGAGACAGATTTGGATTTTGTGATGGTTCTGCCCACTGTCACTGGGATTTTTTGCTAGGCCCAGATGCAGTGGGAAAATATGAGAGGAGCCCAAGGCACTGGATCTTCCCTTTTGTAGCCTCAGCCTCCTGCATCCAGAGGGTGCACATCCAGAAGGCTTAGGGATGGGGTCAGTAGTAGTCAGGAGGGTGAGGTCAGTGCAGACTATAGAAACAGGAGGTCTTCTGGTAGACCTGAGCCTCTGGATGGATAAGGTTGGGGGAAGGGCCAGGACCCAGAGCAGGGTCGGGGCTGAGCAGGAGGGTATGCTCCTGGGTCTCCTTCTTGGTTTTCCCTTGGGGCCTGTGCTGCTCATCTGTGTTAAAAAAAAAAAAAAAAAAGAGGCATCGAGGATTTCCTTAGTTCTGAAGTCCAGGAGGGCGTTCCTTATAGCAGCTGGAAGGAAATGAGTATCCCCTGAATCACCTTCTTCCACGGCCCTGGGAGGGCCGAGGGCAGCAGCATTTATTAGGACACAATTGAGGCAGGGTCTTTTGCTTAAAGTCTCAAAAGCCCACTGGGGCTTCTCAGGAAACCTGGGCTTAATGGAAAGTGGCAGGTGTAAGTGAAGGAAAATGGACACTTAAGCTTCCCAGGGAGGATAACTGTGCCCCACTCACCCACTACAGCAGTTCAGGCCTTGGGTGTCTCTTAGCCTCAGGAGAGCTTGCATCTCCATTGTGGGGCACCCACTCAGTTGTGCTCATGGCCCTGCACCTCTGGGCTTCCCGGCTACTGCCACCAGCTCCTCCGAGGGCAGCTCTCGTTGCCTGCTTGGGTACCATTGCCACGAAGAGACACCAGATCTTCTCCAGGTGCCTGACCGTCCTGGTGTCTGGGCAGCTTGCAGAATGGCTGTCTTGTCTCAGGCCTTCATCCTTGGGGTTGGGTGGGGGAGGCCAGCCTCAGCCCGAAACCAAGTGGTTCACATAGTGTCTGGGTAAGGGGGGGAGGTGGTGAGGGTTCCAGAAAGACTTTGGAGCTTCGTGTCCCACAGTGTGCCGGCCTCAGCACACCACCACTCTCACCCTGATACCGATCAGGTGGGTACTCTGATGTGACACAAGGGTTTCAAAGGGAGAACAGGAAGTTTATGAGCCCCAGATCTGTCTCCCTGAACTACAGTAATTCTGAGAGTTTTATAGTATTCAAAGACAGGCAGGTTTTAATGACTATAATGGCTCAAGATGATGAAGTTAGAGATAGTGTAATTATTGACATGTGAGATTGATTACATGCTTATTCACAGAACATATGTAAGAAAATGGCAGCCTTAACATGATGATGAGCATGGTTTTTAGTATAATAGATACAGGTCACACAGGCTAAGATTTAAGCTACTGTGCATGTCAAGGAGGCCAATCTGGTTAGAACTAGCTTTATCTAGTAAGATAATCTAGGATTCAAGGTGGGTTAGTTCTTAAATGTCTTTGTGATCACAAAACTTCAAAGTTGTAAAACAAAGTAAGGGGGTACAAGCTGGACCAGTCGGGAGTAACCATGAGGCTTTACAGCAGAGATTATATACTTACTTACACAGTAAAGCATCATCATCAAAGATCAAGGCATCTGGGTTTCAGTTCAGGGAGTTTCAGGTATTTACTTTTGGCTAGTCTATAATATACTAGGAAGTAAGAAAGCATCTATATAATGATTCAGTAACTATGAGTATTAGTTAACTCTTAACTTTCGGTGTCACTACCTTGTTTCCAGAATCCCTAATCCTTTTCTTTTCAGTATCTACCAGCTCCTTGTCCCTTGGCTCCCTTGCTCAGCCTGCTGGATATTGTGTCTGCATCCAGGAAGCGGCATGGACATTGGGTCCACCAGCTTAGCTCTTTGCGGACAGCTTTCCCACTTTCCCTCTGCCTTCCATTGAACTGCTGTGGTCTCCCGGTGTCTGATCTCTCGCCGTTAGTCCACCGCATTTGACTCTGGACAGCCTTTCCTACTCAGCCCTCTTTCGGTGGCCTCTGAAACTGAGCTCCTTCTCCTCTACCTTGTGCTTTCCTCTCTTCCTAACCCTTCCTGGGAAAACCAGTTCTACAACCTTGTGACTCTTTCTCCTGCCCCGACCAGCCTAGGGATTGGACTGTCTCATTTGCCTGAGCCAGGCCAAGGGAGGGGCTGGGGGCTAATCCTCTCACATCCTAGTCTGTGCCCTCCAGGGTCCTGTATCCTGTCCACGTGAGCCGGGCCAGTGCCCCCTCCCCCCATGTGGGTCCTTTGGAACAACTTTGTTGCTTCTCCTCTATGAGTGAGGGTCTTCCTGTTTTATCCTCTGCCCTTCCTCTCTCCTTGGTCAGGCCCTGTCCCTCCTCAGGGGCTGGCTTCAGTTCCATCAGTCTCTCTTCCCCTGGTCTATCTCTTGCTCCTGGCGCTGCTCTTGTCTCAGCAGCCAGCTTTTCAGGAACCAAGCTGCCTGTTATTGTGAGAATGAAGAAAACTTGTTGAGCCATCGGTGAGGACCTCTGTGGCAGCTTCGCCCTGTAGAAGAGCAGAAGAAGCCATGGTGACAGCACCCTGCCCTGTGCAGTCTCCTGTCTGCCACAGCCATTGTCTCCTGTCGTTACCGGCTGCTTCCTCTGACATACAAGTGATGGTGTAAATACGAATAAGCTTCAACATGGCATACCGAAAAGAGAAGAAAAGTGGCGGTGTGGGGTATTTGTTCCCAAGGGTTCTAGGATGCTGAGAAAAATACAGTATATTTTTACAGCATAGGCAAGGAGGAGAGGCAGCATGTACCCAGCTGTGGGGTGGGACGGCAGGTTCTGCTCAGTGACTCTCCGGATTAGGGTATCCCTGAAGCTGCTCTCGGTGGGGAGACAGATGGAGTGGTGGGGTGTCGGCACCCAGTGCCGGCTGGGGTGTCAGAAGGTTCGGGTGCATGTTGCAGGTCAGTGAAGTTCCGCGTGTGAGGGCACCCTGCCTGCTCCTGCCAGAAAGCCGCTGGAGATCCATGGAGAGGGCCAGGACTTGCACCTGACCCAGTTGTCAGCCTGATTCTCCTAGTTGTGAAATCTCATTTGTGCTTCTTTCTTTTTGGTCTACCTGTTGAACATTTTATGTCATTGGAAAACATCTTATAGAATGGAGGGTGAGGCAAGATGTATTTTCCCTCTTCTGCCTGGGCAGTCTAGGAGCAAAGTGGAGAGGTCATTAGAACTTTGTGCACACTAAGCTGGCCTTAGGGGAGGAGTTCTACTGGGCAGAAGAGCTCAGTTCATGAATTCCACTCAGTCGCCCCCCACCCCAGCCCCCATGCTCTCACCCAAATGGTCTGGCCAGTCATGCCTTAATGGGCCTTGTGTCATATTCCTCAGAAGCAGGAGAGCCTGGGATGGTTTTGTATTAATCCTTGGGCAGCAAATCATTTGGAGGAAATACATCAGAGCTTCTGAGTACTTGGTATTTATTGACATGTCAGTTA
The DNA here is from genome assembly GCA_004026745.1 of Myrmecophaga tridactyla. Classification (NCBI taxonomy): domain Eukaryota; kingdom Metazoa; phylum Chordata; class Mammalia; order Pilosa; family Myrmecophagidae; genus Myrmecophaga; species Myrmecophaga tridactyla. Next base: position 24,368 of record PVIY010013468.1, read on the forward strand.
AGGGAGGCTTTTAAGAAACATATGTGTATCCCTTTAGAAAGGAATAAATATACAAAAGCATCTTACAACTCCATCCTGCAGCTTCCGCTTCCTGAGCAGTACATGGAGTTTAGTGGTTAAGGGATTGGGGTTTTGAGCTGGGATTTTGGAGAACTCTTTTTTTGCCTTGGAATAGGGCCAGGCCTCAAAATCTGTCGAAATTGCTTTCCTTAGTTGCTAAAATTGGGATGGGTTCCTAACACGAGGGCTTAGTGCCTCACTGAGGGCTGGGGACGGCCCTGAGCGGGGTTCCCTGCTGGAGGCCGAGGCACATGGGTTACAGCCCCCTCCGTGGCCCAAACCTTGGGACCTTACGGTCACGGCTTTAGATATAGTCTTTGGTGTGGGAGTACTTCAGATCTCCTTTCTGCCTTTGTCGGCATCTACTCTTGCTCTTCCTAGAAAAACTTCTTTCTGTTGTAGGACTTGGGATGGAGTTAGCAGGGAGCTTTCTGATTTGGTAGGCCTATACTCCAGATGCTGCCCCAACCTTCCCGCCCCTCTCTTTCACCCTCCTTCCCCCTCCTCCCACCACTGTTTTAAGGAGATAGCAAAGAACGCCTGTGGAGAGCCACGTGTGAAATCTTTTGTGCCTCCAGCTATAAGCATGAGGCATTTTGTACATTAATTTAGGTTTACTTATTTGTCTTTTTAAAAATGTGTACATGGGGTACACTGGTGGTTCAGCGGTAGAATGCTCACCTTTCACATGGGAGACCCAGGTTCAAGTTCCAGACCATGATAAAAACTAGCAGAACAGTAAGCTGTACAGTGAAAGCTGTTTTCCATCCCTGACCCCTTCAGTTCTCCCTGGAGGCCACAGTCACCAGATGCTGAGTGCCTCCTCAACCATCTCTCCGCTCCTGGCACTGGTTGGTTCCCTGGGCGTGTCCTAAACACCCTGACAGAATGTACTAAGTGTTCCATTTCAGTGCACACAGTCAGTCCATCCTTTTTAACAGCAGCATATTATCTGCTGTAGGGATGACCCATGATTCAATTTATCCGCCTCCCCTGTTGATGGACTTTGAAGTCTCTGTCAGTGTTTGTTTCTTCAAGCGCTGCTGCAGGATGCTTTGTACCTGCACCCTCAAATGTGTGCAGTAAAGACTTCTAGAAGTAGAGTGGAGGCATTGGGTGCTTAACAGGAAAAGGAACACACTGTTTTGGTTCCAAGAGGGGGAATGAAAATTTCTGAGGTTTTCTTCTGGAGGGATCTTGTATTTCTACGGGTAGGCAACTAGAGCTGGAGGGACCACAGGTAGGGGTGGGGGCAGGGATGCTGACTCCAGCTGCACTGCAGCTGGGTTCCGCTGGGTGGGCCTGTCCCTGTGAGCCAGGAGGCCTGTGTATCCAAAAGTGTGATGTAGGAGTGTGAAGAGGCAGCCATAGCAAGGCAGGATCTATAGAGAGCCGGGAGGCTTCTGAGATGTGAGTTTGAGCTGCTGCAGGAGAGGACAGGACATGAGTGGGGGTAGGGAGAGCCCTGGCTGAGAAACCAGTGGGAGCTGGGCACTGAGTTGCCCAAGAGCTATTTTTCCCTCAGTTGCAGGAATTGGTATGAGAGTCTGGCCTCCTGTCCCCAAGGTCCAGTACCCTTCTCTGCTCTGGGATCCCTCAGTGGGCCTGCCTGCCACCCTGTGATGATTGTAAAAGCCAGTGTAATAATATTTACCTGGTATAAATAGTAGATGGGTTTTCTGTTGTGAGCAGGCAGCTTTCTTTCAGAACAAAAGCAGGGGGTAAGGGGAGAAGGGCCGTTTTCCTCCGGGACTGCTTGGGGGGAAGAAGGTATTTCCATATTGAGAAGGACACATGTTGGAGCCATCGACTTTGCCCTGGGAACTCTGTTTTCCCTTCCCCCCATCCTCAGTATACTTCTGAGATGACCACGTGACCACAACCTTTCCCTGTGTGGCTCTGGCCGCGCCACACCAGGACAGGGCTCTGTCCCTCCCACCTTTGCATACAGAGAGAATTTCCACCCATCGTTGTTACATGCAGTCCTACTGAGAAGCCCAGAGCTTCCCATGCCCCCAGCTTTGTTTACGGGGCTTGGGGCCTTGGTGCACAGGGGTTTCTATTGTGCTGGGTGGCTGCTGGGGCTGACCTGTGGGCCTCTGGAGGCGGGGCCCAGGGACTGACAGTGAGGCTATTCATGGACTGCCCTGATTTCCTGCTGCCTCTCATTGTGCAGTGTTTTGGGGGTGGGGGTAGGTGGGAAGGGGGCAGCCATGCTGCTGTTGTTGCCGGCAGCGGGAGCCCATTATGCTATCCCTTCTGGACAGCTCTGAGTGAAACCAGCGCCTCTCTTGTGCTCTCTGGTGCTCAGTGAGCTGCCCAGACGCTGCGCAGCCTGGACCCTGCCCTCTTTCCTTTCAGGAGGAGGTCAGAGGGAGCTCTGTGCCTTGTGGGTACCTCTGCCAAGAACCTCCCTCCCTCCGTACCGACTGTTACCCCCAACCCTCCCACGTTTCTCGTGCTCCTTCTGAAATCCCTTGGGTAAGGGTTCTGAGCAGCTGGGAAGGAGTGGGAGTGCCCGGCTCCCGGCTGGTCGGCCACCTGCCCACCCCAGGCAGTGGGTTCTGCTTGAGCTCTCCCGGCCCAGCTGTGCCCTTGGGTGGGGGCCAGGCGCGTGCCTGGGTTGCTGTCAGTTCTCCGGAGCCCCTTCTTCCCTTTGTGCTGTGGTGCTCAGCCCAGTGTCCCCCGTTTGCTATTCAAGCCCTCTCCACTGCAAAAAAGCCTGCGTGCCGGCAGGCCTGCCTGCAGCCACCCCCAGCCGCCAGAGCCACAGCCATTTTCCTTTGTTCTGACACCTTCTGGCTCACGGATCTCAGGCGGCAGCAGGCGGTGGGCAGTACAGTACCAGCAGAAGCCCTTGTGACATTAATCTTCCCTTTGAGCTAAAGACATGGCAACCGTACTCCCTTCTGCACCCCCAGATCCCCCAGCCGTACCTCCACATGCCCCAGCCGTACCGCCATCTACCCAGCAATGCAGAGCTTTCTTTGTTTTGATTGCGTCTTGACTCTCCTTCTGGATCAATGTGATAGTGACTTGTATGATGGGACAGGGAGGGTGTGACCTGTTTGTAGCTCGTGTGTGGGGGCTGTTTGTTTCGGGGCCAGGTGTGGTGAGGGCATGTACGAGTGCAAGAGTTTGCAGAGCACCAGCCTCCTGGACCTTGGCAGAAAAAAAGCCACACCCAGGCATACAGTCTGAACTTCCCTTTACCTCTAATTCCTTCTCATTAGAATCGTTGTAGGAACAGTGTTTCCCATTTATTTAGTGACAGGGCTGGCTGAAAAATCAGCTGCTTTTTGTTTTTATTTAGTCTAGGGGTGGTTGTGGAATTTTTTTCTCCAGTAAGGGGAACCATCCCTTACCCTTCATGTCTGAATGTTTCTCTTTTTCCTCCAGTTTTTGGAGGATTAAATGAGCTTCTGCTCTCTAGGCCTAATTCACTCAAGTGTGAGGTACTAGATGAAGCCGAGGGCTCTCTACCTTAGCCCGTGCTGTCTTCTGCTTTCTCCACCACAGCCAGAGTGTGTAACAGTTGTTTTTGAAATGCGAAGTTGTGTTGCACAGGAACACGTGTTTAGCCACGTGTGTTTCGCGTTTTATTTTACCCTTTCAGAATCTGTCCATCTTGAGATCAACCTGGCTTCCTTATCTAACTCTTACATCAGCCAAATCTTACAAATTAGTAAGCAAGCTCCAACCTTGACCACCTCCGTGTGCCCTCGTTTATTGCAGCATATGTTGTACCATCCTTAAGACCCAAATCAATTGTGGTTTTATAATTATAGCTCAAAAATGATCTTTCACTACTTTGAACGACTTGCCAGTTTGGGATCCTTTGAGAGAAAATGCCGTTTGGTGGGATTAACGGAGCCTTCTCCCGAAGGAGAGTTTTCTGTGGGGGCTGGCGGTCATCCCGCCAGCTGTACTTGGTTATCACACGGAAACACAGGCACCTCTCTGGGCTGGGTGTGGCATTGGGAGCCCACTGATAAATAGGTTCTCCCCAGACCTCGAGTTGACTCTTTTCTTGGAAATGCCACATTACTTCTGTTTATTAGTATAGCCCCTCTCTGTGACGTTGAACTTGGGTGGGGGAAGGAAGTAAAACCATTTTACCTCCTGCCAGTGAGGCCGGGCTATTAGAAGTAAAAAACAAACTTATTACAGATAGAGACAAAAACAATAAAGTAGAGATTCCCTCTGTGCTTAACTTCCCACCTTCCGATATTCTTGGGGGTCTGGGTTAATTCCAGAGCCTGTTTTGCCACAGGATCCCGCAGGAGGCAAAATGGTGTTTGCCTAGTGCTCCTGGGCAGTGTCTGGCCCTTTTCCTGCCTCTCCGTTTGTTCCCGTGGCTGCGCCCCTACGACTTTCCTGCCATTGTTTGCTGGGTCGGGACCAGCCTGCAGAGCTGCCCTGGGATGTGTGTGTTTCTGCTGCGGTGCTGTCACAGGGGGCCTGTGGTCTTGAAGGGAGCCCAAGGGGCAGGAGTCAGGCTTTACTAAGCATTTGGGTAGAATTGCTTCCACAGTTGTGAAATGGGAATAAAAATAAACCTGTTAGGATCCAGTGGGATGCACTAAAATACTGAATTCCAAAATTAAAGCATTCTTACAGGAGTGTTGACACTTAACTTGATCACACCCTTATGAAGACTATAAAGTCACACACTATAAAGATGGGTGGACTTTTCTCCATAACTTGCTTTAATCATGGTTTTCCTTTTGTACATCTGTTTTGTTGCTTTTTCTCTTGGGCGTTTTCCATCTTGGCTGTACTCAGAGGCCCACAGGCCCTTAGACTCAGCATCTGCATCTCTGAGAGCTTGTTAAAAGGCAGAATCTGGGGGTGGGGGAGTGTTTCCCACCGCAGACCTGCTGAATCAGAATCTGCATTTTAACGAAATTCGCACACACCTTCTTAGTTGAAAAGCACTGGCTCAGACCCTTTTCCCCAAGCCGGTTCTTCAAGTCTGTTTTCTGATTTTGCAGTCTTCACCCCCTCGCCCTCCTTAAAGCTGTGGACTTTAAACGGGTTTGGCAGCTGGCCTGCAGTGTCCAGCAGGTGTCTCTGCGTGGCTGGGGGAGGTGGAGCTGGGGGCCAAGAAAGCCCGCCTTGGCTGGCAGCCCTGGGTGCCCCCCCGGGAACCCTGCTGACGAGGTCATCTCTGGGGCACAGAGCCCAGGAGGTAAATGGAGCCCTCCCGTGAGAAAGGGCTGCACCCAGCCTTCAGCCCTTGGCCATCTGGTGCCACTTGCCCTGCCTGTCCCAGCTGGAGGGCAGGATCCGACTCAGGTTGGGACTGTTCTTTGCTTTTTGCAGGAATACAAAGCATCCTACATTACAATATTTAGATAGGGAGGACTATAAATATATATTTTGTGCTATTGTTGTGGCTGAAAACAGTTGGAGATGACCCCTGTTTCCCTAGGATTGCCTGCTCCCCACCCCCACCCCCTGTTTAGGGGCAGAGCTTGTACCCTGGGTCTGGGAGTGAGCTCTGGTCTTTGGCAAGTTAGAGGAGATCCCTGTTCCCCCTACTCAACTGCTGGGGAGAACCCCTTCTAGGGTTCTGTTTCAGGGGCTGAGCTGAGCTGCTAACCTTCCCCTGACCTTGGAAACCTCTGCTCTCCTTCCAGATGCCATTCAGCTTTTTCCAGCAGTTTCTTACCGTTGATTTGCATTTTTAAAAAGCCTCCCCAACCCCCCCTTTAGTCCTGTCCTCTTCTGACATTCTTAATGCACTTAGTTTTATTTATTTATTTTGCCCCCAACAGGCTTCATTTTTTGTAATTTCATTGGAAAGTTTTTGTTTGGTTTTCTTCTAGCTCTGTGAACCTTCTCCCTACCCTCACCCCACCCCAGTCGGCTGTTTGCAGTGCTTACAGGAAACCTGGAAGCCCTGCTCTGCCTAGGGCTACAGGGCCTCCTACCCTGGACTCTGGAAGGATTAAGGAGTTTGTTAGTCTTCAATCACAGTATATTGTAGCAGACTGAATTTTGGGTACAAAGAGTATTAAACATTTTAGACCCACAACCTAAGTCCCTTTCAGGCATGGAAAAATGGAGAAGGAATGAATGTACATAATTCTAAATTCTCTTATATATTTTCTTTGTGTTGGGGGATCAGGAGTTTTGGGTAGGGCAACCCGTACAAGGAGAGCATTTCAAATCTGCATTAGATATGCAGGTCAAATCCTTGCAGCATATTGAAGCAGCTCCCTAGCAGCCACCGAAGGTCCAGTTATTGGAGCAGAATTTATTTCTCCCAAAGAACTCGTCCACTCATTCCTCGGCACATCAACAGCTTTCAAGAATGGCATCTGCACAGGCGGCCGGGCTGGTTTGTGCTTTGATATCGACTCCAGAGTCCGGGCCTGAGCCGGGACTGCCTTGGGGGCTCAGTCCACAATCTGTATCTGAGACCCCTCCATGGGGACAAGACAGTTGCCCACTGCCCTGCCCTGGGGGGTTGCGGTGCATTCCCTTCTCAGGGCACAGCTGTTGTTCCCAAACCAGTAAGATTCTGGATGTGGAACGCCCCTCTAGTTCACGTTTTAACCAGCTGCCCTGTGGAACGTTTCCTGACTGGCTTCCTGTTTCCTCCCCACTTCAGTTCCTGTCCTCTAGCAGCCACTTGTCTCTGCTTTCAGTGGAGGAAATATGTGTCCTGGTCTCCCGTAACCTCCTGTAAGCCCCTGGATCAAGCACGTCCTGCTCCCAGCTCGCCTATCTCCTGCCTAGGATGCTCCGAATGTGTCGAGACAAGTCCTGAGGTGTGTCTCACACTACAAAAGCCTTTTCACCTTAAGGGACTCGCTGAACCGGTCTGTGTGCTGAAGGCTTGCAGGGCAGATGGTCTTCAGCCATGCTAATCTGGGAAACCTTTGGCCTCAGGACCTTAGTGGGAGATTCCAGAGTGGACATGGGGCTGTCCAGTTCTCCCTGTGATCTGAGTCACCTTGGAGATGTCGCTTTGTAAAGCTGGGCCCAGATTCACCACGTTTTGTGTGTGGTCCTGGCTGAGGAAGAGGCCTGACTGCTTCTTCCTGGAGGCAATAAAAAGGATTCTGTGTGCAGGCTTGGGTGGGGGTGGAGGGGGTGCTTCAGTTTTCAGAAACAAGCCTGCCGTGATTATCAGGGCACCCATATACCAGAACAGCGTTGGCTCTGGGGTCCTCATGTAGAGGGGCAGTTTTACCTTCGAGGGCAGAGAGAAAGTCAGCTGGGAAATCAGCTCAGAAGTCCTAGAAGGCCTCTTTCACCCAGCTTTTGAGAATCAGTGGGCAGCAGCTTAGGATGACCAAGCCCTGCCTCTCCTGGGCTAGCTGGTGCTGCCCTGAGGCTGAAGGTGCAGTTGAGTGAGATATCTCTGGAATCTTCTGAGGATCCCTGTTTAGGCTTGTACAGCTTGAATGTTTGCTTGTTTTTGTCTTAAAGGAAAATGGCCATTAATTCTACATTTCTACTGGAGGTAACTTACTTATCTTGTAGAATCTTCCTTAATTTACTTTCATTTGATGTTTCCTCATCATTAGAGTGATACATTTTTGGCAGGAAAATATAGAATTGATGGTCCTTTATAGCCTTTCAGGGGGTGCATGAGGTTTTTTTGACTCTTTGCTGGTGAAGTTAACAGTGATGCTTGGTTAAGGGTTAGCTGCTAAGTTCTTCCACTGCTGAACTACTGCTACACTCTTTGTAATGAACAAGTTCCCTCTGGGGAGGTGCTTTGCGAGTATGTAAATAAAGCTGTAGCTCCTCAAACTTTCATCCAGTAGTTTTAGAGCCCATTGATGATTTCTGTAATGGTTGCCAAATGGTGATGTTCTAATTACATTATAAGTTCTACATTTATCACGTGCCATTCTACTGAAGGGGAGCATTCCCTTTCCCGTTTGTTAATTTATAGATAGTAGAATGGACTCATGGATTCTTATTTTATTCAAGGTTAACATCCCTTACTATTATTACTTATTTTGATGCTTAAGTTGTTCCAGATTTAGCCAGTGGGGGGGCCCTTCAAACTGACTCTTGTAAAGGAGAGAGCTTAAAATGTGCATTTCCAGGCCTACTGCAGCCCCACTGACCTTGTCTCCGTGTGCAGTCTGGAAGAGATGTACGGCGGGATTCTCATGTTCTGTGGTCCCTGGGATCAGCCCAACGAGGCCCATCATTTTCAGTGTGTACCTCACAGAGGCACCCCTTCCCTGCCAGCTGCCACCCCTTCCCCCAGCCGCTGGAGAGAAAAGTGATTCTCCCCACTTCCGTCCTGGGTTTCTGGGCCAGAATTTCTTTGAACAAAGCCTCCTGTAACTTAAAAAATAAAAATAGTAATTTTGAGAATCATTGGATTAGGAATCTCTGTTCCAGGCCCCGCCTGTCCCCTGCTGAGCCCTCCCCTCTCTGCTCTCCTCTGACCCACACCCATCCTATTTGTTTCTTTCCGGATGATGACACTGAGGTAGGCAGATGTCTTTTCTCCCCAGATGAACAAGGAGGCCCCTCCGTGCTTTTTTTTTGTTTGTTTTTTTAATTGTGAAATATATATATACAGAAAAAGCAAAAACTTTCAAAGTACATTGTAACAAGTAGTTATCAACAGATTTCAGAGTTTGGTATGGATTAAAGTTTCATAGTTTCCTTTCTAGGTTTTCCTTTCTAGCTGCTCCAAAATACTGGAGACTAAAATAAGTATCAATATAATAATTTAGCAGTCATACTCGTATTAAATCCTATCTTCTCTGTTATAAAACCTCTTTCTCCTTTGGTCTTTCTCCCACTCTTTAAGGGTGTTTGGGCTATGCCTATTCTAACTTGTTCATGTTGGAAAGGGCTGTTGATAATATAGGGATAGGGAGGTGGAACTGGTTAATGTTCTGAAGAAGCTGGCCCCTCTGGATTTCAGATTTTATCTGGCCTAGGAACCATCTGGAAGTTGTAGGTTTCTGGAAAGTAATCTTAGTACGTGAAACTTTTGTAGACTCTCAGAGCCCTAGGTGTTCGTTAGGGTTAATAGGAGTGGTTTTGACTGGAGTTTGGCAAACTGTAGTAATTAGCAATATCTAGCTGAAGCTTGCATAAGAGTAGTCTCTCAACTCTATCTGATCTTGCTTAGCCACTGAAACCTTATTTTGTTACATTTCTTCTCCCCCTTTTGGTCAGGAAGGCATTGTTGATTCCATGGTGCTAGGGCCAGCTCATCCCCACGTAGTGGGCAGGATAATGATTTCACTTGTAGTGTTGGACTTAGAGAGAGAAAGGCCACATCTGAGCAACAAAAGAGGTTTTCTGGAAGTAGCTCTTAGCTATCGGTAGGCTTAGCCTGTCTACTACAGAAATAAGCTTCATAATACCAAGCCTCAAGTTTCAAAGACTTGGCCTATTGACTTGGAAGTTCCTAACGTTTGAGACAGTTACCAGGGATTTCCTCAGTGGTAAAGTTTAATAGTTTCATATTTTTTCTCCAGTCCATCAAGGGACTTTGCCAATACTTTTTAATTATCTGCCCAATATACTCACGGATGTATCCGGGTATTATATTAAACTGTACAAAATTACAAGCCCTCATTGCCATTCTGGACTCTGTGTGTTTGGGTTGTTTAAATGAGCTGTCCAGAAAGGTTGAGTTAGACTTGTGCTACAGAAAATTTTAGGTTTTGGACAAAATAAACCTCTTTTCCTTTGGTCTTATACAGTAGATGAAATTCTAAAATACAGACAGTGCCATCTTTACCCTTGTCTGCTTTACCTTAGTCCTGACGTGATCGGCTTCATTCTTATCTCTAATTGAAGCCTGATCTCTTTTTCCTTTTTTTTTTTTTAACGTTTGTTGTATGTAGCAGTGCTGACTTTCAGAGCTGCAGAAATCTACCTCTGAGTCTTAGGTGTCACATAGGTAACCAAATTCCAGAGAGATACCAGGTTATACATATATGGCACAGCATCTCAAAATCTAGAATCACGGTTTGGACTAAATATGACTGCTATAAGAGCTTACAGTCTGTGCCCCAGTTTTCTTATAAGTATTTTCCAAAAGATAATTGGAAGGTTCATTTACCTCATTGCATGCCTCGTGATTTCCCTCCTTTCTGAAGCTGTACAAAATTCCATCATATATGCCCCAGTTTAGCTTTCTGCATCCCAGTCAATGTATCCTTCAGCCACCTGCATCCATTGGGCATCATGGATAATGTACAAAGTAAATAGCCCATGTCTCACATTCTCCTCAGTTATACAGACATCAACACTCTCAATTTTTGACAATTTTCATTGCTCCAAAGAGAATGTAACCAATAAACTCATCCTCACCAAACAGAAAATCCAAACCTCCTCTTAACTGTTACCCTTCCCCCTCAGTTATTTACCCCTGGTACTTCTGTGGTATTGTTGATGTTTTCCTGTTAAATGTAGACCACAGTATGCATTAGTAGCTTTCCCTCTGTACCCCTTTATTATTGATTAAGATTCGTACCTTTGCAGTAGTTCATACAACAACTTACTTTTATTTGTAGGGTTAATCAGAGGGATATGTGGCTCTGTACAATCCCTTTCAATCATGTTCACCTTCAATATGGCAGTTTTACTTATGAACCCACCAATGAGTTACCTTCACTCTTATCCTTTCCCTTTAAGTTTAACCTCATTAGCTAACTGTTCACCCATCTCTAGCTTCTGTGTATCTCTAGGTCCCCTATATTCTACATTGTAAGCCTCTCAGTTTACCTTTACCAAGATCATAATAGTGAAATCATGCAGCAGCTATCCTTTTGTGTCTGGCTTACTTCACTCGGCATTATGTCCTCCCCTTGGTGATCTTGAAGCTCAGCAGAGTATGAGTTGTAGGTTATTTTAGTGGTGGAAACTCATAATACTTCATTTGCCAAGTTCAGAGTTTCAGATAGGAGGCCAAGTACTTAGAACCCCAGGCCCTGGGTAGAGCTTGCTGGGGCTCCAAGGTCACGGCCGGGGTCCTCCTGGACCTGCACGCAGAGGCCTGGTGGTCTCTGAATTCTGGAAGGTCCCCTGCCCCAACTCCTGTTTGCTGGAGCGGGGCAGTGCTTGTGACCCTGTGGTAAGGGAGGGTGCTCCCTTCTTCCTTCTCCCCTCTGATCTCTCTACCCCCTTTCCTCCCTCCATACTGTCTTCCCATGAAGGAGTTAAACTTTGTCTGATGCTGTGCTGTTTGTGGCAGGCCCTGGGTGTGGGGGGGGTGGATAGGGCAGTGGGTTAGGGGAGGACACAGACCTTTCTGACTCTGCGGGGTAAGTCAGATAGAATTGAGCTGGTTGTCTGCATCTGAGCCCCATCTTCCCCTCTCAGAGGTGGCTGTGCCTTGGGGCTGAGGATACTGCCTTCCTTTCCCGTGGCAATGAGGCAGCCATATAGTGCCTGCTCTGGTCTCCCTCAGTGTCCCCCTCTCCCCTACTGTAGCCCATTCCCCTTCCATATTTACCTCCCTCCCTCTGGGCTTCTCCCCTTGGGTTTACTGTTCCGTTGGTCTGTGAGTGTTCTCCAGGACACAGTTGGCTATGAGGACCCCTTGGAAGGTGGGAATGTCCATGACCTAAAGTGTGCTACATAGAGATGCAGCAGAGCTCCCTGTTCCCTTGGGTATGTGGCTACTCTTCCCTGGGATTGCTTGGGATTCCCAAGTGCAAGTACTGGGAGGCCCGAAGTCCAGATGAAAGGTTGAGTCTGGCTGAGTGGCTGGCTCTGGAGAAGGAGAGGGGGAGGAGACAGCAAGGATAACTTGGGAGTTCTAGCTCAGGATCTGGTGGATAGTGTTGTCCCTAAGGTCAACTGGGTCCTTAGGAAGAATAGTGGAAAGAGGAGTGGTGGAGTTGGAGATAGGCAGTTAAGAAACCTTCAAACTTTGCAGCAGGTGGGATAATGAACTGAGCTGCCACTCTTGTGAGGGAAAGGATGGGATTTTGGAAGGGAGGGTAAGAGGCAAGGATAGCTCTTGAGTAGATGATTTGAGTGCCTGGGTGGGCTTAGGTGCTTTGGGGAACCCTAGGAGGTGACAATGAGCCCAGCAGGTGGCCACACCATGATTGAGGGATTCCAGGTAGAGCTGCCAGGTCCACAGTTGGGTATTTGTGCCCAGTGCTTAGGGGATAAGGTCAGAGTGGAGAGATACAGATTCAGGGTCATCAGCCCTCCAGCATGGGAGTAATTATGGGAGGGTTGTGAGATGTGTAATTACCTCCTAAGAGAGTGTAACATTTATTACAGGGGGCAGCTCAGCCCAGGGAGCTTGTGTTGTCTCTACGGCAAAGACAAGCTGTGATGGTTTGGGCCTGGTTTTCCCGGCACACCCTTGACTTTCTTCATTGCCCTACTGACTTTCTTCAGACCGCTCTCCTTTTATTTCTGTTTTCTGTGTTACTGGGAAAGAGTCTGCTAACCTAGTGCTGCTCAAACTTTATTATTTCAGGATTTTGTTGAAATGCAAGTTTCTGATTCAGTCGGTCTGGAGTAGAAACTGAGATTCTACATTTCCAGCAAGCTCCTATAAAGTAATCCATGCCACTGGTTCCCCAACCTTACTCTGAAAAGCCAGACATTAGCTGACCTGAGGGGGTTAGTATACCATGTAAAAATAGACATTGTCTAAAGGGGGAAGGCCGAACGGGGGCAATGATAAAAAACTGGAGGCAGAGGAGAACTTGTAGGTGTGTGTGAAGGTGGCTTTTCTGCCCTCTCAGAAGTTCTCTTGTTGGAAGTGCGAGAGAACTGGCTTCCGCAGGTAGGGGACTGCCAGGCTCTGGCTAGAGTTTAATCCTGATAGAGTCTCGTAAAGTCGGTTCTTGAAGGAGTGGAGTTAATGACAATGTTTTGACAGTGCATATGTGAAAATGGGAGAGGCGTGAACTTGTCTCTAAAGCAGAAGCTTCAGTGTAAAGACCCGTTCTTCTGAGCTTATGCCTTCTTTTTTGCCCTCTCTTACATGGTGATGTTATCCTTGCTACTTCTTTGCTTTGCTGAATCAAAAGGTGGCAATTAAAACATTTTGAACTTTCCTTGAGATCTTCTGGGTAAAAATGGTGGATTGAACGGACACCCAATTCTACTTAATCCTAAAATCCCACAAAAGTTAAGATAAAGGATTTTTTGGTGGGTGTTTTTTGTTTACTATTTTTTTAAAACAGGAATCAGTCTACATGGAGAATGGGAGAGGAAATAACAGCAAGAAGAATTTTGAGAGGCAGGAATAGTGGATGTGTTCTGCTTTAAATAGAGGAATTGGTAAGGGGTGGGGACTAAATGTAAGCTGTTTGAAAGCAGTTGATGTGGTTAGATCCCTAGGTCTCTTGTTTTCTTCCACAGTGTGGGACATGGGAGAGTTGTTTCTTCAGAGGGAAAAACCAAGGGACTGGGAGACCCTAGGTATTCTTGGGGGCGAATACTGAGACCACCTCCATTTCCCAGCCTTCCACCCACATTTGGCTCCTACAACACTGGCAGCTGGACTGGGAACCTACAGGCAGAAGTTTAAAAAGAGACCTCCTCCCTGGAATCTGATCAGCCTAAAGAAAAGAACTAAAGATGCTGATATCAGAGAATTCCCAACAAATGGGCCAGCCAGATCACCCTAGACAGAAATTCATCACTGAAAAGCCCTGCCTAAGGACTCAGCTTCCATGCAGTTCTTTAGTTCATTCACTTTTTTTTTTTTGCATGAGCAGGCACCGTGAGTCCAGCCCCAGTCTCCTGCCTCTGCCACTGAGCCATTGTCACACTGCCCTAGTTCATTCACTCTTAGTCATGAACAGACCACAGAGGATTATTAGACAACTGAAGAAACTTCTGAGCATGAAAGAAAGCAAAACATGTAGGAACAAGTAACTTGAAAGAAACAATCTATATAGAGAGAACATTTTGGAAAAAAAAAAAGATATTTCCTGAGAGACATAAGAGAAATATTGTATCCATGAAATAAGAACAGAATACTATAAAAAAGAAACATTTAGAAAGTAAAAAAAAAAAAATATGTATATATATATATATATGAAATTAAAAAAATAAGGGCAGAAGTGAAAATATGAAAAGTATTAGAAGATAAAATTGAAAAATCTGAAGAGATGGGTAATAGGCCAGGAGAGGTAAGAAAATTAGAAGATCAGCTATAATTCCCATAGTGATTAATAGGAGTTGCAGAAAGAAGAGAGCGTAATGCAGGTAGGGGAATTGTGAAAATAATTTCCTAGAACAGAAGGGTACTGGTTTCCATATTGGAAAGGCCCACCAAATCTTCAGCCAAATAGATAAAGATAGACATGTACCTTGAAATTTCAGTATACTGGGAGAAAGGGAGATCCCATGAGTTTATAGAGAGGAAGAAACAGGTCAAATACAAAGATGAGGGATCAGAGTGGTTTGGGGCTTCTTGATGCACTAAAATACAGAGGATGGTAGAGCATGCCTTCAGTATTCTCAATGAAATTGATTCCAATCTAGAATTCTATACACAGCCAAGCTCTCATTCAAGAGTGAAGGTGGAATAAAGGCCTCTTCAAACATAGAGGATCTGAAAAACTTGCCTTCTGCCCTAATGGATTTCTTTACAAAGAAGAGAAAGGACCAGATCTATTATAGGCTGTATTTCAAAAGAGGCAAAGGGAATTTTCTGGGATGTTGATGAAGAGATTCCAGGAGCACCAGTCTAGATTGAAGCAGCTCAGAAAAGGCTCCAGAAGAGTTCTTCTGGAAGCAGAAATAGAACATCCGATGTGAACGAACTTATTGAGAGGTTTAGATAACTGGCATTGAATTTGGGTGGAATTATTGCTAAGTTCATAGAAAATTAAGCACACAAAAAATAGAATAAGTAACTCCAGAGAAAACAAAAAGTTGTACAGGGAAAGAACAGTAATCATGGCTTACTTGTTCTGAATGGCACAGATGGTCATGGTACTGTAAACTCTGAAAATTGGTCTAGCCAATGCTAGATTGACAATAGAGTGGAGCAGTGGGAAAGGATAAGGGTGTGATGTGGCTGTGGGGAGAGGTGGTTCATGGATAGGAAAGTGAGTTGAATCCTTTCAAGGTAGGAAAAGAACAGGTAATGCCTAAAACGGAAACAACAACAACAAAACCAGGGAGGTATTTTGACCTCGAGTCAGCTAGGAGTTGAATGTGTCCCCTGAGCAGGAGGAAAGTCTGGCCTGGGTGGGGTCTGACGTTTTTCTCAGCACACCTTTTACAGTAATTGATTTGTAGATTATGTGCAGGTATAATTTTGATAGGAATTAAAACATCAGTAAGGGTGGAGGGTGTGGCATGCAATAAGGGGAAACATTGTTTTGCAAAACTCATTTGGTTGTACATGTGTGGGTGCATTACAGATCAACCTTAACTGTATTTCTTACCATGTATAGTGATTTCTCATTGCCATTTTACTTTGCACACTTCTGGTTGTTTAAATATTCTACAGTCGAGCCTGTGTTGCATTTTTAATTAAAAAGAAAGAAATCTTGCAGGCAGTTACGGTCCCTAGGTGAAGGAGCCGTCTTTGCAGTGGACCTGGGCTGACCGCTTTCCAGGCCAGGCTTCCTCAGCAATAGCATCAATTTATGTTTATAATATAAAGCTGATAACAGTAAATATGGCAGTGCAAACCTCTTTAGAAACTCACTTACAAGGCCACCACCCCCATGCAACCATTTCCATGCACTTATATTCCATTTTGGCCTTCAGCCACATGCTTACAAATTGTCCCATAATTGCAAACCATAACGTTCACAATTCATACTTAATGCATTTTCTCTTGGTTTATTTTCTTGAGGCAAATTCTTAGTTGTGAGCTTATTGGATTAAGGGTATGACCGTTTCTATGGTTTTGAGTGTCTGTAGCCACATTGCTTTCCAAATGGTAGTAACTTAGCACGCTCCTACCAGCACCAGCGACGCAGGAGTCTGCCAGGTTCACTGAGGCTTGCCGGGAGTGCTGGTGGTGGGCCTGGTGATTTGAAAAGTGTAAAATAGTATTTCTGGGTTGTCTTTAATTTTCATTTCCAGTGACGTTGAGTATTTTCCCATATGTTAATTGTGTTGTCCTCTTCTGCATATTTTCCATATCCTGTGTCCATTTGCCTAAAGCCAGGGACTTTTGTGTTATTAAGCATGAGTCTTTGAATGTTGTAGGTATTTATCCTTTGTCATAATTGCTGCAGCTGCAGAAAACTTATCATTTGGGTTTCCTTTTTTTTTTTCAGTGTTATTTTTAATTGCATGGGAATTTGAAAACTTTTTATCTGTTCTCTATTGGTACTTTTACTTTGGATTGTTTTTTCCTGCTGCCTTAAGTGAAGGAGATTTACATGGATTTCAAATATCCCATTCTCTTTTGTGCCAGCCTATATTGTGTGTGTGTGTCCTTTAAATATTCAGAGTTCATTTTGGCTTGTTATTTAGCTCCTGTCAGGTTGCTAACCAGCAATCGCAGCATTATTAAAATAATTGCCTACCCCTTTTGTTTTGAGAAGTTGATGTTTGGCAAACACATAACTCCTGTTTGCTTTATTTTGTGTTAATGAGTTCTGAAAGTTGAGACAGTTTAAGGGCTTTCAATTAAATTTCTCAGGTTATTGTTTTCTGTGCAAGGATGGTTTTGGAGATTCTTCTGTGCTGGAATGGTAATTAATATTTGTGAAGAGTTTATTGTCTTCTTTTAGGAACGTAAGGGTTTTAGAGGTGTGTTTGTGTGTTTTAGTGTAAAAGGTATTGGTTTTAATTGAACGCCGTAGTAGAGAGATTTGTTTTGTCTTCCTCTGGTGTGACTGGGTTTAGCAAATAAGGTCATCCTTCAGGGACCGTGGTCACCGGAAGGCCCTGTGATTGGATTCTGGCCCACATCTGGGTTCCAGTTTCAGCGGCGGTCTGGAGGCGCTCAGTTCTTTTTCCTCCCCTTGAGGTTCGAAGTCAACGAGCCAGACCTCAGCGGCTCAGCCCCGCCTCTGCTTCCCCACAGGCCAAAGTCTTAGGCTGAGATCCAATTAAGTCTGTCTGTCCTCTCCTTCTATTTAAGCACTGCAACGTGTCTGTGGGGAGAGCAGACTCAGCCAGCCACGTTGAGAGTTCAGGACATGCTTTCCACCCAGTGGAACCGGGACGCTGAGAGCAGCAGGCAGAGGCAGCCTTCCCTCCTGGCTCCCTGGGCAGAGGGCTGGTTGGGGAGAAGGGTGGCTCCCCCACCTCTAGTCAGATGAGTGCTTTCTCTCCCACTGGGGGGTAGTAGACAGGATGGGAGTGGGGGAAGAAAGACTAAGATGTTTGTCTTCAAAAACTTTCCTCTTCTTTGGGTTGGGGATGAGGAAGTAAGTGTCACTGGGATATCCCCACCCCTTGCTTCTCATAATGTTATCCTGAGTCATACAAAATTAGCAAAATCCGATGTGCTGAGTTGTAATTGGCAGTTGTGCAAGGGGATAGTGTTGTCTGAGTGTGGGTACCTGGCCTTCTGTGTCATGGATGAAGAGGATGTTGCTAGTCATTTCTTGGCATGGACCCGGCTAGCGTAGTTTCTGTTGTTTTAGGTACTCAGGAGTGTGAGAGCTTAGAGTTTCTGTCATGGTCGCTGAGGTTCTCTGATGTATGTGGGTTTAGACCAGACTCTTGCAATCACTCACTCTGGCATCTGTTGTAGGTCTGTCTCAGTTTGCCAGGGCCCTATGACAAATACCAAGCACTGGTAAATAAACAGAAATTTATTGTCTCACAATTTTGGAGGCTAGAAGTCCAAAACCAATGTATCTCTAGGCTATGCTTCCTGATGGAGCCAGGGTGCTCAGCATTCCTCTGCTGCGTGTATCCAGCCCAGGGCTGAGCTCGCTAGGTTGTCTGGGAAAATGTTAGATAAACGAAAAGGGAGCCTTAATTCTTTGCTTTACTGGCCACAGTTAGATAATGCCCACATCTGGCCATTTCATCTGTTCACATGGGGTACATTGTGGCCAAGCCCCCATTTCTTTGGTAGGCTGGGTCTCTCCTGCTATTCTGCCCCAGAGACTGGTGGGTGGAAAGAATATGGACCTTGGAAACCAGTGTCCTTGGTTCAGATCCTGGGCTCTTTCCTTGCTCTCTTGTGTTTGGACAAGTCACATGACCTTTCTGAATGCCTCTTTCCTTAGCCATGAAATGGAGAAATCAATACCAAATTCAGAGTTGTGAGATAATGTTTGGGAAGGCAGAATTCCTGGTATTTAGAAGGACACTTTAAAAATTGTCAGTATTCATTCCTTTAAAAGTTCCCCTCATTGTTTTGCTGCTTGGGGGAAGTTGACATTACCTGACTTCTCATGAACTTATAGCATTGGTAATAAACCTAACTCTTGGACTAGTAGTAATGGGACTAAGAGAACACGAGGGGAGCAATTTGGAGATTTCTGGAGGCTTTGTATGAACGGAGAGCAGATTTTGGGGAAGGTTTTAAAACTGAACCTGCCGTCTCACCCCTCCCGTCTCACCCCTCCCGTCTCTCTCCGCAGATCCTGCTTTTCAGAAGATGCACTATTATAGATACTCTAATGCCGAGGTCAGCTGCTGGTACAAGTACCTCCTCTTCAGCTACAACATCGTCTTCTGGGTGAGTGGATGAGAACAGCCATGCTAATTTGTTTAGACCCTCATTCGGTAAATCGTGAGTTTTGGTTCTCCAGGCCCCATGTGAGGCTCTGGGATACCGTGGTGGGCAGGGTTGATGTGGCCTCTGCTCTCTCAGAACCACCACCAAGTTAACTGTGAGATAGACCATTAAGTGCCATGCGGGGACGTTAAGAGTGATGAGTAAGTCCAACGTGATTGAAAGCTTGAAGATGGGACCACTAACCCAGGCTTGGGGATCCAGGAAGACGAGGCTGTCGCCCAGATGCTTGTCTGTCCACCCCCTGTTTTTGTCCAGTGTCCCAGTGAGACATCAGCAGCAGGATATTTTGTGCCAGGCCCTGTTCTGAGCTCTGGGATACAGTGCGTGTCTGGATAAGGCTAGTAAGGCCCTCCCATCGCAGTAGTCCATCCGGAGCATCAGTAGCTTAGTGAGCAAGAGAGCAGAAAGGGAAGAACTCCTTGAGGGAGGAGAACTCAGGGAGGGTTTCTGAGGAGGTGACAGGTGGCCGAGGCCTGAGCCATGTGGGGATCTGGGAAGAAAGCTCCAGTCAGAGAGAGCAACAGTTGCAAAGGCCCTGAGACAGGAATGAACACTTGGCCAGTGCAAGAGACAAAAGACTGTGTGGAATAGTGGGAGTAAGGGGGAAAGGGGACAATGCAGGCAAGGGTTGCGACTAGCAGGAACCAGGTCACGTGGACTATTGAAAGCTCTTTCAAAGACTCTTGCCTTAAAGGGAACGTAGAAATTGGGCACAGACTGGAGATGGTCAAGAGGTTAAGGAAGATATCACAGCATGGGTGTGTTGCCGGTGGGTTTGGTCTGGGGAGAAGCAGGCATTGATCCTGTGCAGGAGGGCTAGGATGTGCTCAGAGGCTTTTGAAACGATGAAGCAAGCATTGTTACTGGTGACTGCATGGGAATGGATGGAGGAGAAAGGACAGCATGTGTGGCCATGCGACTGTTTTGCTTCTCCTACCAATTATGGTGTTTCTGACTTGGACTGGAACCCTTGAGCACAAAGAAGACTTACTAAAACATTTTAGCCTTTCACCCTTGATCTCAGGGCACCATCTCCTGATGACAAGCTCAAAGCTGGAGGTTTTCTGTCCTGGACAAGTAGAGTGGGATTCAGTGGCTTGACTTTTCACCCCAGGCCTTTTTCCTATACTCGGAGAACCTTTCCCCAACACCCTCATCATTGCCTCTGAAATGCTTGACATTTTGATGTGCTTCCTGTGGGTCCCTCGTGATGGAAGAGCTGTGGCTGCTCATCCCTTCCTTGGGGCCTCCCCAGACCTACATTGCTCTTTGACTGGGGGAAAAGCCCTCTGACCCCACCTGGTGCTCCTCCAGCCAGGTGTATGGTGGATGCCCACCCAGGCTAGGCACACAGCCTGAGCCTTGGGACACGTGTGCTTCCTGCTTTTCCCCAGCCCACGTTGCTCTTGCTTGCGCCTTGTGCTCTCACCTCTGACTCCCATCCTGATTTTTACAGCTAGAGTGAAAGTCCCCCACTGCTGCTGCTGCTGAGGGCCCTGGTGATCTTCCTTTCTCCAGAGGCTTTTCAGAACAGATTCTTTGATCCTGGGGAGCTTTCTGACTTGCCCAGTAACACGTTTGCACCTCCAAATTCAAATAGAATTCATTAATCTAGAATTTTAACAGGTCTGCTTGGCGACTGAAGGGTGCTGCTGTTATCGGTCTTGTGCAGAATTGGCAATGTGTGTGACTGAGAGTTAATCATTTTTTCAGTGAATGTGCACTGGGGCAGAACAGGAAGGGACAAAAAGGAGCAGTCAGGAAATGAGGTATGAGAGAGCGTGGTTGGGGAAATGAGAGCCAGACAGCCCCCCAGCCCCTGCACCAAGGTCATGCTCAGGAATGGAGCTGGGAATGTGGGGTGAGCCCTGAGAATTGGGGTGCACAGCGCTCAAGGAAGCCCAGGGCTCTCCCCTCACCTGAACTGAGTGACAGTGGTAGGCTTTTCTGTTTTCATTGCTAGTAGAGATATCGCCTGCCTGCCATCCACCTGCACAGGGTTGCTGGATATACACAGTGAAACACCAGGCTCTTATTTCTCAGGGAAGTGCTTTTTTGTTTTTAATGGAGAAAATAATGTAATGACTCTCCATGCTTGCATCTTCCAGCTACAAAAATTATCTCATGGCTGATGTTGTTCCTTTATACCTCTCCCACCTACCCTCTAGATTAGAGAAAAGGTTTTTTTTCTTTTTTTCTTCTAATTAGAGCAGTTGTAGGTTTACAGAAAATCATGCAGAAAGTAGGAGTTTGTATATACCCCCTTCTCACAGGTAGTTTTCCCTGTTATTAACATTTTGCATTCATTGTGCCTTTGTTATAATTGATGAAACAATATGAATGTAATTCTGTTATTAACTTTAATCCACTGTTTACATTAGGGCTCACTTTTTGTGTAGTATAGTTCTGTGGGTTTTTGTGTGTGGTAATTTACATACAACCTAAAATTTTCCTTTTTATTCTCTTTCAAATGTATAGTTCAGTGGTAGGGTAATTTTATTCACAGGTTGTGCCTCTAACACCATCATCCATTGTGTAAAATTTTGTATCACCCCAAAGAGAAACTGTACCAATTAAATGTTAATTGTTTGCTTTCAGCTTTTTCGGATATATACCTATAAGTGCGAAACCAGAATCATACAGCTCTTCTCTATTTTCTGAGGAATTGCCAAGCTGTTTTCCACAGTGGCTGCACCATTTACATTCCCACTAACAATGTCCCCGTGGTTCTGTTTCTCGATATCCTCTCCAACACTTGTTATTTTCTGTGTTGTTTTTTTTTATAGTAGCCATTTTAGTGCTTATGAAGTGGTCTCATTGTGGTTTTGATTTGCATTTTCCTGATGGCTAATGATATTTAACGTCATCTGAATATTTATTGGCCATTTGCATATCTCCTTTAGAGAAATGTCTGTTCATATTTTTGCCCCCCCCCGTTTTGTTACTTTTTTCTAATTGTGAAAAATAACATATATACCAAAAAGCAATAAATTTCAAAGCACATCACAGCAAATAGTTGTAGAACAGATTTCAATTTGGATGGGTTACATTTCCATAATTTTAGGTTTTTACTTTTAGCTGCTCCAAGACACTGGAGACTGAAAAAAAAAATCAGTATAATGGCAGCACTCATATTCATTTGTTAAACCCTATCTTCTCTATATAACTCCACCTTCTGCTTTGATTTTTCTCCCAATCTTTAGCGTTGTTTGGGCTCTGCCCATTCTAATATCTTCATGTTGATAATATGGGATGGGGGATGGAACTAGCTGATATTCTGGACAGGCTGGGCCCTCTGGGTTTCAGGACTTGCCTGGTCTCGGAACCCATCTGGAGGTTGTAGTTTTCTGCAAGATGATCATAGTGCATGGAACCTTTGTAGAATCTCAGATAAAGCCCTAGGTGGTAGTGTTTTTTTTCTTTTAAATCATCACAATTGACTTTTTTCTTCTTTTTTTGTGGAAAATAACATATATACAAAAAACAATAAATTTGAGTACATCGCAACAATTAGTTGTAGAATAGATTTCAGAGTTTGATATGGTTTTCTGTCCAGTTTTTAAATGGGTTGTTTGCCTTTTTGTTGTTGAGCTGTAACAGTTCTTGATGTGTTCTGGATATTAAGCCTTTATCGGCTATATAGTTTCCAAATAATTTATCCCATTCCGTAGGTTATCTTTTTACTATCTTGATAATGTCCTTTACTCAGAAATTTTAAATTTTGATGTAGTCCCGTTTGTTTTTTCTTCTGTTGCTCATGCTTTTGATGTATAGACTAAGAAGCTATTGCCTGACACAACGTCCTGAAGTTATTTCCCTGTGTCTTCTACATGTTTTATAATTGTAGTTCTTGGATTTAGTTCTTTGATCTGTTGTGAGTTCATTTTTGTGTTTGATATGAGGTAGGGGTCCACCTTATTCTTTTGGCTATGACTGTTCAGTTCTCCCCAGTACTGTTTTTGAAGTGACTGTTCTTTCCCCACTGAATCTTGGTCAAAGATCAGTTGGCCAAAGTTGTGAAGGTTTATTTCTGAACTTTGAATTTGATTCCGTGGATCTATACATCTGTCCTTTCTCTGCCCCTATATTATTTCAAAGCAAAGCCCAGATATGTTGTTTTGTACAGAGGGCCTTTTTTTTTTTTTAATTTGCTTTGATTTTGATGAATTTAATATTGAGCTGAGTGGATCAGAAGGCTTGCTGGTGCTGATGTGCTCGGCAGGCATGTTTGACGACCTTGGGTGGCTCAGATATTGGCACATGCAAAAGGTGACTTCTTGTTTCTTTGACCAATTAATTCTAGATGTTGGTATAAATACAAGGGTTTATTCAGCAGTTTGCCTCGACTTAGAATTATTTTCCTAATGACATTTTTTTTGTGGACAGACCACTCTAAGAACTAACACTAGTACTTTTCACCTTTGTTTTAAAAAAATAAAAACAACAACAAAAAACATTCTTTGGCTGTGTTAGACCTGTTTCTACTGAGAAATCTCACTCCTGACTTGCAAGAGAAGGGAGGCTGGGATGGGAGGAGTTCCTGGAGGGGCAGTGTAGGCCCTTTTCCTTGTTTGTTCATGTCCCGCCTGGCTTCACAAGGAATTTGAGCCTTTCTGGTGATGCTGTTTGAATTCTCTAAAGGGAGGATTCAGGTGATGTCTGTAATTCCAGGCTTGCTTTCTACCAAAAGCATTGAGTTTAATTCATGAAGGTTTGGATAAAGCACTTGCTTGGATCTGTTTCAGAGATGGGATAAAAGTCATCAGCCCTGTTTAAAAAGTGTGTTTGGAATCCACTCATGAATCTTTATTTCTGCACCCACTGTCCTAGTCCCATCTACTATCACCTTTCACCTGTATTATTGTGATAACCTCATGAAGGTTCTTCCTTCTTCTCCTCTTGCCTCCCATTGCTCTGTTTTTATGACATCAAGCAGAGTGATTCCATTAGAATGTCACACCATGTCACTCTATACTACACCCTACAATACACTCCCAATTTTGCTCAAAGTAGAAGCCAATATGTTTTTCCAGTGACTCACAAGGAACTATACATTATCACTATGATTTTATCCTCACCCCTTCCTCATTTTGTTCCTACTATCTTGGCTTCTTCGATTTTCCTTGAACCTGCCAGATATATTCATGTCTTGGGGCCTTTGTACTTTTCAGTTTGATTTGCCTGGAATACCCCTCGAATTTCCATACAGCTCTTCCATTTATCTTCTTCCTTTCCTGTGACGCCTTCCTTCCCTTATGCCACTTCTGTGCTTTTATTTCTCTGTAGCACTGTCATTTCAAACAGATTATTTTTATTTAATTATTTTAGTTACTGTCTCTGTCCTATTAGAGTGCAAGCTCTATGAGATCGGAGATTTCTGTGTTTTATTTATTGATATTTCCCTGCCTCCTATGCTTGGCACAGAGTAGGTGTCAATGCTGTTTTTTTTTAATGAATGAATGATGTTTTCAAACTGAAGTTAAACATTGATTTTGTTTCATGTGAGAATAAAGCTAAAGTCTCAAAAAAAAAAAGTGAAGAACTGTGACTCCTGAGTGCAGACAACAAACCTGTTACAGACATGAGAATCCCCTACTTTATTTTATTTTAATACAGTCTTATTGTAGTTACATATATATATATAACATTTGGCATTTTAACCATTTTTTAAGCGCACAACTGAGTGACGTTTATTTACAGTCAAAATGTTGTGCAACCATTACCACCATCTATTACTAATACTTTTACGTTACTTGAAATTAGAAACTGTGCCCATTAAGCAACAACTTCCTATTTCTTCTACCCCCAGTCCCCGGTAACCTCTAGTCTACTTTCTTTTTAAAATTTAATCTAACTTTTTTTCTTTATTAGAGAAGTTGTGTGTTTACAGAACAAGCATGTATAAAATACAGGATTCCCATATTCCACCCTATTATTAATACTTTGCATTGGTTTGGAACATTTGTTACAATTGATGAAAGCACATTTTAATAATTACTGGACTGTTAACTATAGGGTTCACTGTTTGTAGCATAGTCCATGGGTTGCTTTTTTTTAATTAGTCTTTACCATGTATATAATCTGTGTTTCCCTGTTTAATCACATTCAAATGCATTCTTCAGTGCTGTTAATTATGTTCATACTGTTATTCTGTCATCACTATTATCCATAATCAAAACATTTCCATTGTTCCAAATAGGAAACTTGTATGTTTTAAGACTTAATTTCCCATTCCCTGTCCCCACCTCATCCCCTGGTAACTTGTATTCTAGATTCTGACTCTATGAGTTTGCTTACCAGTGAGATCATACAGTGTTTGTCCTCTTATGTCTGGCATATTTCACTCAATGTGATGTCTGCAAGGTTCAGTTATGTTGTTGCATGCATCAGAACTGCATTTCTTCTTATGGATGAATAACAGTCCATTGTATGCGTATACCACACTTTGTTTATCCAATCATCTGCTGAGTTTGTTTTCACCCTTTCATGTCTTTAATTTTTTAATTTTGTTTTGAAGCAAATCTCTGCTGTGAGCTTTCTCAGTGACTTGAATAGGTCTGAGCCATAGCTTCCCTACTTGTAAATGTGGGAATTAGCTCCTGATCCTGTTTTTTAGTGAGATAAGGACCATGGCTTCATCCTGGCTTGAGACATGGTTCTTCAAAGTAACATCTTCCATGGTTATGGTGAATGTCTGATTTAGAGTCCAGATTAAGACACTTTTGGGAATGAAAGAATGGCCATTAACAATCATGCCACCGCAGCTATATACCAGGACTGTCTCAGGCAGAGGGACATGTGGCTACCCTCTTCTAGAGAGATAAGAATCCCCCTCCCTTATTCCCATTTAGAGCATCTTATTTTCTTCATCTGGCCTTTAGTTGTACCCCTCCATTGATGGGTATCTCACCACCTCCCATGATGGTCAGGTGTCTCTGGACCACTCTGGCTGATGGAGAATTGCCCTTATTTGAGCTGAACTCTGTCCATGTGATAATGGTCCAAAGGCCTGATCCCCACGTCTAAATGCTAATGGCTTCTCTGCTTCTGTCTCTTGTTCATCAGTGCACTCAAAGGGAAAAGTTTCATATTTTGGTGCTGCATATACTATATTTTCATTTTCACTGCTCAGGAGATATGGTTCATTTTTCTCCTGTGACATTTAAGAAACTTTTATAATTGCATGTAAATTCCAGAGGACTAAACAAGGCATCCCCAGCTCTACTACATTTTTTCTTCCTTGCTCCCATCTCCTGTGTTTACATCACATATTCTTGTGTGCAGTATCCTTGTGGTCCTGAAGTCTGTATGTTCACCTCAGGATCACCTAGTATAGAACATTACAATTTGCTACATAGTCTTTCTAATTGCATTTTAGCAAATTCTCTTATTGAACATGTAGGTTGTTTCTAATTTTCTACTATCCAAATGAGGATGCAGCAATTAGCTTTGTTAACACAGATTCTTTCCTTTGGGGAAGGGAGGGACCTTATTTGCAGAGATAGATTCCCAAGAGTGGGTATAAGTAGGTCAGAAGGTGTGTACATTGTTTTGACCTGACATATTAATATAGTCAAAATTACTTCTCCAGAAGGGCTGCCCTAGTTTGTAGGAAACAGACAGCCTTATCTTTTGGCACAAGTGTGTGTGTGTGTGCATGTGTATGTGTTTCCACATCTAGCCTTGCCAGGGCAGAGGGCAAGGACTGCTTAATCAGTCTCTGTTGGAATTTAAGGAGTTGCCTGGGATGCTTATCCCTGATCTCATTGACCCAGGCACACTGATGCTGGGGCCAGCAGTTGGGATTATTACTAAGGAATGCATGTTTAGGGTGCACTGAGATTATTGCCTGGCACTGTGATTACTATATGCCTACAAAGTTGTTTCCAGTGTAACTAAATGGGGGGGCGTGTGTAACTGTGTCCTTTGCGTAAATAGCATGGCCCAGTCTAACTGAACTTGCATAGGAGCATCTCACGCCCATCTTGTTTGTGCTGTTTTCTCTCAAAAATTCTTTTTTGCACCAAACCACCTCTATTGAGGTGCAATTTAAATGTGATAAAATTTATCTGTTCAAGTGTGCAATTTGATGAGTTGACAGCTATATACAACATGCAACCACCATCCCCACGATGAAGGTATAAAACATTTCAGTCATTCCAGAAACTTCCCTTGCGCCCCTCCGCAGTCACTTCCTCCCCACCCTTTCCCCCCAAGCAACCAGCCATCTGCCTCAAGTCACTACTGTTCAGATTTGCCTCTTTTTGAATTTCCTATGAATGGAATGATACAGTGTTACTTTTTCATCTGGCTTCTTTTTATTCATGATGTTCTGGGGATTCATCCGTGTCAGTATTGCATCAGTAAGTTTGTTCCTTTGCCAAGTATATCACAAGTTTGTTTATCCAGTCACCTTTTGGTGACAGCTCAAAGGTTAGGGTTGTTTTTAGCTTTTAGTTATTATGCATGAAGCTGTTAAAAACATTTGTGTAAAAAAAAGTCTTTGTGTGGACATGCATTAATTTCTTTTGGGTAAACTCTAATAGTAGAATTTTTGGGTCATGTCAATATTTGTTTAAGTTCACGAGATATATGGACAAACTGTTTCCAAAGTGAC
The DNA here is from genome assembly GCA_004026745.1 of Myrmecophaga tridactyla. Lineage (NCBI taxonomy): Eukaryota > Metazoa > Chordata > Mammalia > Pilosa > Myrmecophagidae > Myrmecophaga > Myrmecophaga tridactyla. Next base: position 51,697 of record PVIY010013468.1, read on the forward strand.
ATTTTATGTTCCCACCAGTGTCTAAATATACCAGTTGCTGCACATCCTTGTCACCCTTTGCTGTTGTCATTCTTTGTAATTTTAGCCATTCTGAGGGGTGTGTACAAGTAACTTGTGATTTTAATTTCTTTCCCTGTTGGCTAGTGATCAGCATCTCTTCATGTTGAAAATTCGACGTATATTCATGTATTGCTATTCATGTATCATCTTATATGAAATGTCTGTTTAAATTTTTTGCCCCTTAAAAAAATGGGATATCTTACTGAGTTATGACTTTTTTATATATTCTGGTTACAAGTCCTTTGTCAGTATGTACACTGTGGGTGTTTTCTCCCAGAGTATGGCTTGGCTTGCCTTCTCATTGTCTTAGTGATGTCTTTTGAAAACAGAGCTTTTAATTTTGATAATAAGTCCAAAATAACATTTTTTTTTCTTTAATAGATTATGCTTTTTGTGTCCCCTCTGAGAAATCCCGGCCTATTCCCAAGTTGGAAAGATGTTGTCCTGTGCTTTCTTGTAGAAGTTTTGTCATTTTGGCTTTTAAGTTTATGTCTAATGATCCATTTCAAAGCTAAGTTTTAGGATGGTGTGAGGTAAGAATTAAAGTTCTCTTTCTTTTTTTCCTCCGGTTATTCTAATACCAATTGTGGAAAAAAATTATTCAGTTCCCATCAAGTTACTTTGGCACCTTTGTAGAAAATCACTTAACCATAAAGTCATTTTATCAGTTTCTACAAAAAGCCTGCTGGGATTTTAATATGGATAGCAATGTATCTGTAGATGAATTTCGAGGAAATGATTATCTTTATAATATTGAGTCATCCACCCCATTAACATGGCATAGTTCTCCATTTATTTAGATATTCTTTAATTTCTCTCAGCAACATTTTATGGTTTCACATACAAGTTTTATACATACTTTGAGAATTCCCAGAAAATACTCCTGTTTATTGCCACAGTAACTTACTAATATTTTTCGTAGAGATTTTTGTGTCTATGTTAATGAGTTATATTGGTCTGTAGTTTTCTTGAAGTATGGTTTTGTTTTTAGGGTAATACTGGTACATTGAGGAAGATTTCCCTCCTATTTTTTCTAAAAGTTTTAGCATATGATTGATATTTCTTCCCTCTTAAATGTTGGATAAAATTTACCAGTGAAGCCAGCTAGGCCTAAATTTTCTTTGTGGGAAAGTTTTAAATTACACATTCAGTTTCTTGAAAAGATAGAGAGTAGAAATATTTAGGTTTTCTATTTCTTCATATGTCAGTTCAGGTAATTTGTAACTTGTTTGTATCATCCAAGTGGTTGAATTCATTGTTAAAATTTTGTTTATAATATTCCCTTTTTTTTTTATTAAAGATATTGTAGCTCTACAGAAAATGCATAAAGTACAGAGTTCCCATATACCACACTATTATTAACCTCTTGCAATAGTGTAGTACATTTGTTACAATTCATGAGAGAACATTTTTATAATTATACTATTAACTATAGTCTGTCTTTAACAATAGGACTCACTGTCTGTGTTGTACAGCCTTATGTTTTAAAAAAACTTTATTCTAGTAACATGTACAACCTAAAATTTCCCCCTTTAACCACATTTACATATATAATTCAGAGCTGTTAATTACATTCACAATGTTGTACTACTATCACCACTATTTATTTACAAAATAATCCAAATAAAAACTGTACAATTTAAGCAATAACTCTTCATTTCCTACCCTGATCCCATCTCCTGGTAACCTGATTCTGATTTTATGGTTTGCTTATTCTTATTATTTCGTATCAGTGAGGTCATACAATATTTGTATTTTTATGACTGGCTTATTTCACTCAAGATTCATTTATGTTATTGCCAACATCAGAACTTATGTCTTCAAGGTTCATTTATGTTATTGCCAATATCAGAACTTCATTATTTTTTACACCTGAATAATATTCCATTGTATGTATATAGTATGTTTATTTATCCGTTTCATCAGTTGATGGACAGTTGGGTTGCTTCAATCCTTTGGCATTTGTGAATAATGCCATGAACATCAGTGTGCAAATCTCTGTTTGAGTCCTTTCAGATATTTGGGGTATAAACCTAGAAGTGGGATTGCCAGGTTATATGGTAATTCTATACTTAGTTTTCTGAGGAACCGCTAAACTGTCTTCACAGTGGCTGTAGCTTTTTACATTCGCACTAATGATGAATAAGTGTTCCTTTTTCTCCATGTCCTCTCCAACACTTGTAATTTTGCATTGTTAAAAAATGGCCATTCTTGTGGGTATGAGATGGTATCCCATTGTTGTTTTTGATTTGCATTTCCCTAATGGCTAATGATGGTGAACATGTTTTCATGTGCTTGTTGACCATTTCTATATCTTTGGAGAAATGGCTATTCAGGTTTTTGCACCATTTAAATTGGGTTGTTTGTCTTTTTAATGTCAAGCTGTTGGATTTCTTTACATATTCTGGATAGTAAACCCTTATCGAACATGTGGCTTAAAATATGTTCTCCTATTCTGTACGTTGTCTTTTTTACTGTCGTGAAAAAGTCCTTTGATACGAGGAAGTTGTTGTTCTAGTTTGCTAGCTGCCAGAATGCCAAATACCAGAAACGTAATGGCTTTTAAAAAGGGGAATTTGATAAGTTGCTCGTTTACAGTTCTAAGGCCGAGAAAATTTCGCAATTAAAACAAATCTATAGAAATGTCCAATCAAAGGTATCCATCCAGGGAAAGGTACCTTGGTTCAGGAAGGCCGATGAAGTTCAGGGTTTCTCTCTCAAGTGAGGAGGCACATGGTGAACACAGCCGGGGTTTCTCTCTCATCTGGAAGGGCACATGGCGAACACGGTGTCATCTCCTAGCTTTCTCTCCTGGCTTCCAGTTTCATGAAGCTCCCCGGGAGGCCTTTTCCTTTTTCATCTTCATAGTCACTGGCTCATGGACTCTCTGCTTCGTACTGCTGCAGCAGCATTCTCTGCTCTCTGCGAATCTCCTTCATTCTCCAAAATGTTTCCTCTTTCATAGGACTCCAGAAACTGTTTATCAAGACCCACCCAAATGGGTGGAGACATGTCGTCCCTTAATCCAGTTTAACAGCCACTCGTGATTAAATCACATCTCCAGGGAGATGATCTGATTACAGTTTCAAGCATACAGTATTGAATAGGGATTATTCTGCCTTTATGAAATAGGATTTAGATTAAAACATGGCTTTTCTAGGGGACATAGATCCTTTTGAACCAGCACAGTTGTTAATTTGATTATCTTTTCTTTAGTTGTTTGTGCTTTGGGTGTAAAGTCTAAGAAACTGTTGCCTAACACAAGTCCTGAAGATGCTTCCCTATATTTTCATCTAGGAGTTTCAGAGTTATGGTTCTTATATTTAGGTCTATGATCCATTTTTAGTTGGCTTTGTATATGGTGTAAGGTGGCTTTGTATATGGTGTAAGGTAGGGGTCTACTTTCATTCTTTTTGCACATGGACATACAGTTTTCCCAGCACCATTTTGAAGAGATTCTTCTTTCCCCATTGAGTGGATTTGGCACACTTGTCAAAAAATTGGTTGGCCATAAATGTGTGGGTTGATTTCTGAAACTTTCAGTTTAATTCCATTTGTCTGTATGTCTGTCCTTGTGCGAGTACCATGCTGTTTTGATCACTATGGCTTTGTAATAAGTTTTAAATCAGTAACTGTGAGTCCTACAACTTTGTTCTTCTTTTTCAATATGGTTTTGGCTATTCCGGACCTCTTATAATTTTCATATATAATTGATAATTGGCTTTTCCATTTCTGCAAAGAAGTCTGTTGGAATTTTTATTGGAATTGCATTGAATCTGTAAATTGCCCTGGGTAGAATTGACATCACAACAATATTTAATTTTCCAATGCATGAACACAGAATGTCTTTCCATTTATTTAACTCTTCCTTGATTTGCTGTATCAATGTCTTGTAATTTTCTGTGTATACCGTTACATCCTTGGTTTGATTTATTCCTAGGTATTTGATTCTTTTAGTTGCTATTGTAAATTAATCTTTTTTCTTAAGTATTTCAGATTGTTCGTTACTAGTATATAGAAACAGTACTGATTTTTGTGTGTTGCTCTTGTACCTGCCACTTTCCTGAATTCACTTATTAATTGATTGCAGTAGCTTTGCTGTTGGATTTTTCAGGATTTTCTTTACATAGGATCATGTCATCTGCAAACAGGCAGAGTTCTGCTTCTTCTTTTCCAGTTTGGATGCCTCTTATTTCTTTCTCTTGCCTAATTACTGTAGCTAGAACTTCCAGTACAATGTTGAATTACAGTGATGACAGTGGCATCCTTGTCATGTTCCTGATCTTAGAGGGAAAGCATTCAGTCTTCCACCATTGAGTATGATGTTAACTGGATTTTTCATAGAGGCTTTTAATCATGTTAAAGAAATTTCCTCCTATGTGTAGTTTTCTAAGTGTTTTTATCAAGAAGAGGTGCTGGATTTTGTCAGTTGCCTTTTCAGCATCAGTTAAGATGATCATGTGATGTTTTTCTTTTATTCTGTTAACATGCTGTATTACCTTTATTGATTTATGAATTTATGATTTATTCATACTTATGTGATTTATGCATCTCACATACCTGAGATGAGTCCCACTTGATCGTGATGTATAATTCTTTTGATGTGCTCTTGGATTGGGTTTGCTTGTATTTTTGTTGAGGATTTTTGCATCTATATTTGTAAGGGTTATTAGCCTGTAGCTTGTGATATTTTGTCTGGCTTTGGTATGAGAGTGGTATTAGCCCCATAGAATGAGTTAGGGGAGCATCTCCCCTCTTGTTTTTTTTTGAAAACTTTGCACAGGATAGGTGTTAATTCCTCTTGAAATATTTGGCAGAATTTACCTGTGAAGCCATCTGGTCTTGGAGTTTTCTTTGGGAGATTTTGGTTTCTTATTCAATCTCTTTACTAATTATTTACTTGTTGAGATCTCCTGTTTCTTCTTGAGTAAGTGTAGGCAGTTTCCGTTTTTCTAAGAATTTATCCATTTAATCTGTGTTATCTACTTGGTTAGTATACAGTTGTTCGTAGTATCCTATAATCCTTTTTATATCTGCTGAGTGGATAGTAATGTCCTCCTCTGTTTCATTTCTTATTTTAGTTATTTGTGTTCTTTCTCTCTCTCTCTCTCTTCCTCCCTCCCTCCCTCCCTCTCTCCCTCTCTCTCTTTCACTCTTGCTCTCTCCCTCTCCTTTTCTTAGTCTAGCTAAAGATTTGTTGATTTTATTGATATTTAAAAATAACCCATTTTGGTTTTGTTAATTCTACTGTTTTTTTCTCCATTTCATTAATCTCTGTTTTAATCTTTGTTATTTTCTTCCTTTGCTTGCTTGGAGTTTAATTTGATCTTTTTCCCTGTATCCTCCAGTTTTCAGGTTCGGTCTCTGATTTGAAGTCTTTCTACTTTTTTAATGTAAGCATTTAGAAGTATAAATTTCCCTCTCAGCACTGCCTTTGCTGCATCCCAACTTCTGGTATGCTGTATTCTCATTTTCCTTTGCCTCAAGATATTGCCTAATTTCTTTGTATGATTTACTCTTTAACACATTGATTGTGTAAGAGTACACTGTTTAATTTCCACCTATTTGTGAATTTTCTATTTCTTCTTTTGTTATTGGTTTTTAGCTTCATTCCATTGTAGTTGGAGAAGATACATTGTATGATTTCAATATTTTTAATTTTATTGAGACTTTTTGTGACCTAAACATGTGGTCTAAACTGGAGAATGAGCTATGTGCTCTTGAGAAGAATGGATGTTTTGCTGCTATTGAGTGAAGTGTTCTATATATATATAAACTAGTTGGTTTAGAGTATCATTCAAGTCTTGTATTTCCTTACTGATCATCTGTCTAGGTGTTCTATCTGTTATTGAAAGTGGTGTATTAAAGTCTCCTACCATTGTTGTAGAACCATCTGTTTCTCCCTTCAAATCTGTCAGTATTTGCTTCATATATTTTGGGACTCCACTGTTAGATGCATATAATATTTATAATTATTAACTTCTTGTTGGATTTACCCCTTTATCATTATACAGGCATACCTCAGATGTCTTGCGTGTTCGGCTTCAGACCACTGCAGTTAAGTATATATCACAATAAAGTGATTCACAGAAATTTTTTTTATTTCCCAGTGCACTATACTATAAAAAAAAGTTAAGTTTACACTATACTAGAGTCTGTTAAGTGTGCAATAACATTGTGTCTAAAAATCCAAATTAGATATCAATTTAAAAATACTTTTTTTGCTGAAGTACCTGGAATCTTGAATAGGATATGAGATTTTGTTGGTTTGTCCAGGTTAGTATGATGCCCCAATATATCTCAGAGTAATTTGGCAGTGAATAAAGAAGTATTTGCAAGGTTCCCATGGGGCATTGCGGAGAAATGAGGAAATATTTAGCTTCCCCATTTGGAGAGTTTCTGCTATTCTCTCAAGCAGTGGGGACAACCAAATCAATAGGCTGAGCCCTTGATCTTTTTTTTTTTTTTTTAATTTTTTATTAATTAAAAAAAATTACAAGAAACACAAACATTCCCAACACATACACTCAACAATTCACAATATGATCACATAGTTGCATATTCATCATCATGATCATTTCCCAGAACATTAGCATCAATTCAGAAAAAGAAATAAAAAGACAACAGGAGAATATAACAAACAGAAAAAAAAAATTTTTACATGCTATCTTACTGATCCCTTTCATTGATCACTAGCATTTCAAACTAAATCTATTTTAACATTTATTCCCCCTATTATTTATTTTTATTCCATATGTTCCTCTCATCTGTTGACAAGGTAGATAAAAGGAGCATCAGACACAAGGTTTTCATAATCACACAGTCACATTGTGAAAGCTATATCATTATACAATCATCATCAAGAAACATGGCTACTGGAACACAGCTCTACATTTTCAGGCAGTTCCTTCCAGCCTCTCCATTACATCTGGGATAACGAGGTGATATCTACTTAACGCATAAGAATAACCTCCAGGATAACCTCTCAACTCTGTTTGGAATCTCTCAGCAATTGACACTTTGTCTCATTTCACTCTTCCCCCTTTTGGCCCAGAAGGTTTTCTCAATCCCTTGATGCTGGGTCTCAGCTCATTCTAGAGTTTTTCTCAATCCCTTAATGCTGAATCTCAGCTCATTCTGGGATTTCTGTCCCATGCTGCCAGGAAGATCCACACCCCTGGTAGTCATGTCCCACGTAGATGGGGAGGGTGGTGAGTCTGCTTGCTGTGTTGGCTAGAGAGAGAGGCCACATCTGAGCAACAAAAGAGGTTCTCTTGGGGGTGACTCTTAGGCTTAATTTTAAGTAGGCTTGACCTATCCCCTGTGGGGTTAAGTTTCATATGAACAAACCCCAAGACTGGGGGCTCAGCCTAGAGCTTTGGTTGTCCACACTGCTTGTGAGAATATCAAGAATTCAACTTGGGGAAGTTGAGTTTTCCCCCGTTCTCACCATTCCCTGAAGGGGACTTTGCAAATACTTTTCCACTCACTGATCAAATCACTCTGGGATTCATCTGGGCATCACCTGGACAAACCAACAAAATCTCATGTCCTATACAAAGTTCCATGTACTTAAGGTGTTCAATCAACTATCTACATAAGTTATATTAGGAGATGCCCTAGTCAAAGTATAGATTTGTACCAAATAAAAATTTTTTGCTTTAGTCTCACACATTAGTTAAAATGTTAAAATATTAAGTACCATCTATTTTCAGCACACTGCAGTAATGACATTCTTTTGTTCTTCCTCATACAAAAATATTTTTTAAATTTGTACATTTAGTCACTATCATTATACACTCTAGGCATTCCTAGATTACACCATCTCTGTCTTTATCATCTATCTTTTTTTGTGATTTCATTTATGCCCGAGCCCTCCTCCTTCTATCATTCTCATATGCAGCTTCATTCAGTGTTTTAACATAATTGTATTACAGTTAGGTAATATTGTGCTGTCCATTGCTGAGTTTTTATATTCAGTCCTGTTGCACAATCTGTATCCCTTCAGCTCCAATTACCCAATATCTTACCCTATTTTTATCTCCTGATGGTCTCTGTTACCAACGAAATATTCCAAGTTTATTCACTAATGTTGGTTCATATCAGTGAGACCATACAGTATTTGTCCTTTTGTTTCTGACTAATCACACTCAGCATAATGTCCTTAAGGTCCATTCAGGTTGTTACATACTTCATAACTTTATTCTGTCTTACAGCTGCATAATATTCCATCTTATGTAAATTTCACAGTTTGTTTAGCCAACTGTCTGTTGATGGACATTTTGGCTGTTTCCATCTCTTGGTAATTGTTAATAATGCTGCTATAAACATTGGTGTGTAAATGTCTGTTTGTGTCCTTGTCCTTGTGTCCTTTAAGTATAGACAGCATATAGATGGGTCCTGTTTTTTAATCCATTCTGCCAGACTATGTCATTTGATTGGAGAGTTTAATCCGTTAACATTCAGTGTTATTACTGCATGGGTAATACTTTCTTCTACTATTTTGCCTTCTGGATTTTTTTTTTTTTTTAATTAATTAATTTATTTATTTATACATGGGCAGGCACCGGGAAATGAACCCGGGTCCTCTGGCATCGCAGGCAAGCATTCCTGCCTGCTGAGCCACCGTGGCCCGCCTGCCTTCTGGATTTTATATGTCATCTCTAATTTTCCTTCTTTTTACCTTTACTCATAGTCTTTCTTTCTACACTCTTCTCCACACCTCTCTCTTCTGTCTTCGTATCTGTCTCTAGTGTTCCCTTTAGTATTTCTTGCAGACTGGTCTCTTGGTCACAAATTCTCTCAGTGATTTTTTGTCTGAAAATGTTTTAATTTCTCCCTCATTTTTGAAGGACAATTTTGCTGGATATAGAATTCTTGGTTGGCAGTTTTTCTCTTGTAGTAATTTAAATATATCATCCTGTTGTCTTCTTGCCTCCATGGTTTCTGCTGAGAAATCTGCGCATAGTCTTATTGGGCTTCCCTTGTATGTGATGGATTGCTTTTCTCTTGCTGCTTTCAAGATTCTCTCTTTCTCTTTGACCTCTGACATTCTGATTAGTAAATGTCTTGGAGTACGTCTATTTGGATCTATTCTCTTTGGGGTACGATGCACTTCTTGGATGTGTAATTTTAAGTCTTTCATAAGAGTTGGGAAATTTTCAGTGATAATTTCCTCCATTAGTTTTTCTCCTCCTTTTCCCTTCTCTTCTCCTTCTGGGACAACATGTATATTTGTGCGCTTCATATTGTCTTTCAATTCCCTGAGTCCCTGCTCATATGTTTCCATTTTTTTTCCTATAGTTTCTGTTTCTTGTCTGATCTGAGATGTTCCATCTTACAGTTCAGAAATCCTATGTTCTGCCTCTCAAAATCTACCATTGTAGGTTTCCATTGTTTTTTCATCTCTTCTACTGTGTCTTTCATTCCCATAAGTTCTGTGATTTGTTTTTTCAGACTTTCAGTTTGTTCTTTTTGTTCTTTCCTTGCCTTCTTTATATCCCCCCTTGGTTTTTGATGAGGTTTTCCATGTCTGTTCGTAATTGTTTGTTTCAGCTCCTGTATGTCATTTGAATTGTTGGTTTGTTCCTTTGACTGGGCCATATGTTCAATTTTCCTAGTGTGATTTGTTATTTTTGCTGGTGTCTAGGCATTTAATTACCTTAATTAGTTTATTCTGGAGATTGCTTTCACTTCTTTTATCTAGGGTTTTCTTGCTGGATGAATTTGTTGTCTATCTGTTCTTTGACATTCCGTTCAGCTTTATCTGGACCTTTAGCTTAAGTTTTGTTTAACAGAGGAGAATTTTTCAGCTCTTGTTTTCTTGTTTCTTGCCTTGCTTGTATGGTGCCTTCCCCCCCCACACACACACTTAGGAGGGTCTACTTAGATATTATAGACCCCAGCCAGATTTTCCCAGCCCAAACTGGCCTCCTATCAGGAGGAAAGAGTCATCTGCGTTGGTTTTCCCTGAGGGTGAGACCTAGCAGGTTCAAAGACTTTCCTGTGAAGTCTCTGGGGTCTGTTTTTCTTATCCTGCCCAGTATGTGGCGCTTGTCTGACTGCAGGTCCCACCAGCATAAGATGATGCGGTACCTTTAACTTTGGCAGACTCTCCCTGCTGGGGGCGTGGTGGAGACAGAGGAGAGGTTGTAGGCTGGTTTTAATGGCTTCAAATTACCAAGCCCTGGTGTCTGAATTCCTTGAGGGAGGGATTCCA
>PVIY010013469.1:0-59092 GCA_004026745.1 Myrmecophaga tridactyla
AGGCCCTTGGGTTCCAACAGCTTTCCCCGGGGTGACTTCTTTCTCCATCTCCAAAGGCCTGGGCTGAGCTGCAAGTGCTGAGATGAGGAATGCCAAGCTGCTTAGGCTGTGCTACATTGCATTCTCTCATTTAAGCACCAGCCAATTAAGCCAAACGTCACTCATTGCAGCAGACACGCCTCCTAGCTGACTGCAGATGCAATTGGCAACAGATGAGGTTCATGGACCATTGGCTTATGTCCGCAGCAACAAGACTAGGTATGCTCACCTGGCCAAGTTGACAACTGAATCTAACTAACACACCTCTCTTCCTCTCATATCCCTATGCAATCTTTCAGGAAATCCTATTTTCTCTATCTTCTGAACATATCCAGAATTTGATTATATCCTACCAACACAATTATCACTCTGGCCTGAGCTAATGTTTGTTTGTTTTTTTCAGAATTATAGCAATAGTCTCCCAAAATCTCTCTACCTCTATACCTAATCCCCAACAGATTAATCTCAGCACAGCATACAGATGTTTTAAGGAAAAAGAAGTAAGCTAACTTTTTTAGGTAAAAGTCCAAGGTCCCTCAATGATCTACACAGCTCTGCAAGATCAGCTTGCTACTTCTCTGACCTCTTCTCCCAGTTCTTCCTCTAATGCACTCTGCCCCACCCCCACTGGCTCCCTTGCCAATGCTTGGACATGCTAGTCATGGGTCACACTTTCTAATTTACTCATGTAATTATATAACTATTGTTTATTTTCTTTCTTTTCCCCACTCTAATATAGGTGCTGAGGAACGGAATCATTGTCTGTTCTGTTTCATGATATATCCCAAATACTTAGTAGAGTGTCTGGCACAAGATGGATATTCAATATACATGTGTTGAATTAGTTTTCAATGAAATGAATGAAGAACATCCCCTACAATCATTAAATTATTTTTCTCCATATTTAAAACATCCAGTCTAATGCTATGTACACTGCTGGCTATCAGTCATTAACTCTAACCTCCCAATGTTTTATTCCCCCTCTGACATGAGGAGGGCATGGCTTACAACCCATATGTCCTGGATTCAGAGCTCTACTGAGATAACTTCAGCACATGTTACTGTCGACATTCTTCAGCCCATGAGCTTCTACTTTTCTGAAACGACATTTCTACCTCTAGTGCCTGTGATATCCCTTGACAGTGTTAATGAAAATATAGAGTGTCCAGCTTCAGGTGAAGTAAACACCAAGGATTTGTTGCTCCACTCATAGCTTGATGTTGGCTGATTGCTTCTGTATCGATCCTTGAGTAACCATTAAGACAACTCTTCACTCGGCCCAAGAAATTCACTTCTTTCACTTCATAGTTTAAAGGAAGAGTCTCTAGAAATACAGAGAAGGAAGGTTGATGTCATTAATTGTGTCCCAAGTCCTTCACCAGGCAAAACAAAACAAAAGTGAAAAGAAAAAACATCACTTATGTTTCTAAATGAGATCATTTGGTTTCTACTGGCGGAATCTAATTTTTTCTCCCTCTAGTCAGAAAGCAACAAATGTATTTGGAAGCTCTATTAAGGTAAATTGTGATGTTGTAGTAAAAAAACATTGGCTTTGAGTTCAGTATTACAGATTTGAAGCCACAAGTTCTGCAACTTCATAAAGGTTTCTTTGGTTCTGAGAGCCTCACTTCTGAGGCTACAGCAAAAGAAGAGTAAAACAAGAATTCTCAGAAAAATTATCCTGTGAGATTTTGCTGATAACAACCTAAAACTTAATACACAACTTTATGTATTTAACTGCTAGAAACCTTATGAGAGAGAAAATGGGTACAACACAGCAGCCTTCCCCAGCTTCTCCCTTTCCTTCCAGATTCCACTGATGTTCAGCTTCTGGTTTTTCCCTCTGGGCTTCTCTTTGTCTGTGAGCCTCCCTATAAGGCCTTCAGCAACACAATTAAGACCCACCCTGATCAAATTGGCCCACACTTTAACTGAAGTAACCTCATCAAAAGGTCCTACTTACAATGGGTTCACACCCACAGGAATGAATTAAGTTTCAGAACAGATTTTTCTAGGGTACGTACCTCCAAACCACCAAGCTCTGGCAGACAACATATTTTTTCATAAATTCTGATATGGACTATTCTTATGGCCTTAATTTGAGGCAACATACTAAAAACATTAATTGATAAGGTTCAGGCTCTTCCTTTTAGTTTTCCAAGTCAGTTTCCCATAATTCCCATATGATGAGAATCATGCAGTCTTATATCGAGGATACAGATTAGCTCATCTCTTCCCTGGATATTCTGATTTGGTGGATATAGTTTGAGATGCACATAATGGTTTCAGCCAACCCAGGTCATCCTTATTTTCAGGCTGGCTTGGGAAAGTTTTAGGAGAGCATAAAACAAATAAAGTAGTATAGGTATTAATATGTCCTTAGATGTGTGGGAAATTACAGAACTATAAAAAGTACCACATCACCTCTCTTTCTCTAAGCTGACACAGCAAGTGAACTCACTGCCCTCCCCTCTCTACAGGGGACATGACTCCCAGGGGTGTAAACCTCCCTGGCAATGTGGGACAGAAATCCTGGGATGAGCTGGGACTTGGCTTCAAGGGATTGAGAAAACCTTCTTGACCAAAAAGGGGAAGAGAGAAATGATACAAAATAAAGTGTCAGTGGCTGAGAGATTTCAGAGTCGAGAGCTTATCCTGGAGGTTATTCTTATGCATTATATAGATATACCTTTTTAGTGTATGGTGTATTAGAGTGGCTAGAGGGAAGTACCTAAAACTGTAGAGCTGTGTTCCAGTAGCCATGTTTCTTGAAGATGATTGTATAATGATACAGCTTTTACTATATGTGAAAATCACAATCTGTGCCTGATGCTCCTTTTATCTATTGTATGGTCAGATGAGTAAAAATTATGGATAAAAAATAAACAAATAATAATAGGAGCAAAGGTTAAAATAAATTGGGTAAATGGAAATTTTACTGGTCAATAAGAGGGAGGGGTGAGGGGTATGGTATGTATGAGTTTTTTTTTTTTCTATTTTATGTCTTTTTTGGAGTGAAGCAAATGTTCAAAGAAATGATCATGGTGATGAATATACAACCATGTGATGATATTATGAGCCATTGATTGTATGCCATGTAGGAACGTTTGTATGTTTTTATGTTGTTTTATTAATAAAAATATTTTAAAAAAGGATCACATAAGAAATCATGTAAAATTTTATTAAAATAGAGAAAAACAAAACAGAAATATTTCAAACACTATTCATCAAGAATCTAGTGGCATGAATAAGTTCTCATTTACTGTATGATTGCAAAAGCAAGAGTTTATTTCCTGTGAGTTCACATGAATTCATTTCAAGGTGGTACATGGGGGTAGGTCACAAAGCAATGAACTTTATGACCTTGGAATCAAGGTTGCTCTTTGAGAATTAAATAAGCAAACTAATTAACAAATTAATGTAACTCCTTGTTAAATTTTCTACAAGGGGTTGAACTTAGTGATCTGCTGAAGTCAGTCACCTGTGTGAGTGAACCATTCAAAGGCATTGAACATTAATAGTACAAACAAAATATGAATTGGATGTTACCTCAGAGAAGCAAGACTGGATTGTGATTGCAGTTTTGTAAACTACAATGAAATGAACTGTTTTCTCTCTTGACAAAAAATATTATAACAATGGAGGCTGCTCAACACAGAACATAGAATAATGAAAAAGTAACCAAAACAAAACTCAAGATTACATATCCAATAGCAACCATAAAAGACAGCAATATATATATTTGGATTGTGGAGATGTTACTTGGAGGAAATGAGACTTACAGAAATAGAAAAGCCGAGGGCCGTCTCCAGGCCCATGATGACTATATGCCAAGATAAAGCCATTTTTATAAGGTCTTGCCTCCAGGCAGCTATTTGCCTACCCCACATCCTTTGAAAACACTGAAAGATACAGTAATTGAAGAAAATTATACGTGCACCCTTGGAGCTGATGAGGCATAACATATTAATTTCCATACCATATATACATGTGTTTCACCCATAAAAATGAATAGATAATTCCTTGAATATTTGTAGGCACAATGTATGTGATTATTTGGAATCAGAGTTTATTTAAAATTGCTGTAGCAATTGGCTAGGTAATAGGCTTATTACAACTTTTTCCCCTTGAACCAAATAACTCAGCATCCAGCCCGGGTCAGGGTTGTCTGGCTGTGAGATTTTCAAGTAAGGATAAAAAGTGGAGAGATTAAGATTCAACAGAATAGGAAAGCTACTATCTGAGGGGGAAAAAACATTCTCATGTAGCCAGGGCACTTGGATTAAGAAGACCGCAGAGGTCTTAATCATTGAATTTTTTCTGCAAATCATTTCTTCATTAACCCATTCACAACTGAACCATTCCTTGCAAGTTCTGTGTTGTTCAGGCTGTAACCTCCTTTAATAATTATCTACAATTGTCTCACCTCCCCTAAATCTAAAGCTCGGGTAGATTTGATCTACGTTAGACAGGGGCACCGTTAGGACACCATTCTGAAAAAGATGTGATGTGTTCACATGGGTGTCATTTTATTCCCTAGCTCCAGTGAGGGTAGAAAAGACAAAGAAAAGCTCACCAATATCCAGGATCTGTGCAGTTATAATTTATGCAATTTTGTTCACACCAAGTGATATGCAGATTTCTGAAAAATACTGGACATGATATGGATGTTTATGTTTGTTCTAATATGTCTTGAGCATAGAAATTAAGATAGTACCAATAGGAGTTCTTGTCAGGGATTTTTTAAAAGCCACTTTCACCTCTTTGTTCCATAGACTGTAGATGATAGGATTCAACATGTGGATTAATCCAGTATGTACCAAAGCCACAAATTTATTTCCTGTGAATCTATACCAGAGGGCTTCAAGTTAATGGAGATAGCTGTGCTGTAGATCAAAACTGCGACAGTCAGGTGGGCTTCACATGTTGAAAAAGCTTTGCTTCTTCCATCCAGTGACCTTATTCTCAGGATGTTGGAGAGGATTAAGGCATAAGAGATACAGATTAGCAGCACTGGCATGGAAAGGAGAAGTATGATAACCACCAGCATGATTAAGTGTGCCATGGAGATGTCTACACAAACTAGTTTCAAGATAGCCAAAATTTCACAAATTAAATTATTAGTGATGCTGTTACCACAGATAGAAAGCTGTAGCACAGATACAGAAGATTCTACCAGGGCAGTGAGGCAGCTGGTCAAGGGCCAACTGCCATCTGCACACAGACCTTTCTGCTCATGGGGATGCAGATGGCCACATACCAGTCAGAGGCCATCAGGAGCACACACTCAGTAGAACCCACAGCAAGGGAGAAGTACATCTGAGCAGCACATCCTAAGAATGAGATAGTGTTTGTACCTGAAATAAAGTTAACCAGCATTGGAGTGAGAGCAGAAGAGGTGTACCAGATGTCCACAAAGGAGAGGTTGCTGAGGAAGAAGTACATGGGGGTGTGCAGGTAAATCCAGAATGCTGACGAATATCAAGATAGTATTGTCCAGAAATGTTCTATTCATCCTTTTATATGCAAAGAAGGACTAACAGGACACACTATATGGAAAACAAACTTCGTCGCCCCCCCTCCATTTTCTTGTATTTTTGCTTGATATCAATGTGTGGTCTCTGATGGAAGGCTTCCTAGCATGGTGATAGTATTAGAAATATATGTTTGAAGGAATCTCTCATTAATAAAAGAATGTCAAGCATGAAATCTGTGCTGATTTGAAAGGATGCATGTACCCTAGAAAAGCCATGTTTTAATCTAAATCCCATTTCGTAAAATTAGAATAATCCCTAGTCAATACTGTATGTTTGAATTTGTAATTAGATCATCTCCCTGGAGATGTAACCCAATGAAGAATGGTTGTTAAACTGGATTAGGGGAGATGTGTCTCCACGCATTTGGGTGGGTCTTGATTGACTTACTGGAGTCCTATAAAAAAGGAAGCATTTTGGAGAATGGGAGATTCAGAGAGAGCAGAGAATGCTGCAGCACCACAAAGCAGAATGTCCACAAGCCAGTGACCTCTGGAAATGAAGAAGGAAAACACCTCCCAGGAGCTTCATGAAACCAGAAGCCAGGAGAGAAAGCTAGCAGAAGATGCCATGTTCGCCATGTGCCCTTCCAGGTGAGAGAGAAACTGTGACTGCGTTCGCCATGTGCCTTCTCACTTGAGAGAGAAACCCTGAACTTCATCTGCCTTCTTGTACCAAGGTATCTTTCCCTGGATTCCTTTAATTGGACATTTCTATAGACTTGCTTTAATTGGGACATTTTCTCAGCCTTAGAACTATAAACTAGCAACTTATTAAATTCTCCTTTTTAAAAGTCATTCTGTTCTGGTATATTGCATTCCAGCAGCTAGCAAACTAGAACAAAATCTGTAAATAAAAAATCCTTGTTCTGTTATTTTTCCTCCCAGACTTTCCTTAGATATTGCTGTGAGGGCATTTTTCATAAATATCTGATGGAAAAAGGAGGAAGAAACAATCTTATGCTGTCTTTCTTCCAAACCCAGATTTGTAACTCATCTATGACTATGTTATCCATTGATCTCTGGAACATTGGAATGATTTCTTTCCCCTGATTTGGTAAAATTCCATCCACTTTGGAGAAATTCTACTTTCCAATTTAATTTATTCTTTAGGCATTCATGTACATCTGTCTAAGATACTTTGGATGATTCATTGAATAAAAGAAGTTACAGATTTCTACAGCCACAGATTAATTTACTGAAAACTTTGGATATTTAGTTATAAACCCAGAGCTTCCTTCTCAAACCTAGGAAAATAATGACAGATATTCTCAGGGAAGCAGATAGATGGCAGAGATTTCTTTCATGTTGCAAGAGTTGCCCTGAAGTCTATGGTTCATTACATCCTCCAAAGGGCACATTGTTTATGCTACAAGACAATCTAAATTATTTGTTGGCTGTGAGATGTTTCCAATTTATGCAACAAATTAAAGTTAGAAAAGTATTCATGCAGGATCATAATTTCTATAATTTCAGGGGCAACGTCCTACAGATCCAATTATACTTAATAGCTGGTCTATTGAAATTGAAATATTATTCAATAGGAAGTAAACTTGTTCCTGTCTATATTGTGTTTGTGAAGGTGAACTTTGCTCTTCACTGTCATGAAAGTCAGTCATGTTGACTAATTTCTATAACATTAAGGAGAATAGTGTTGGCAGTTTCTCCTTCATATTGAGGGTAGTTGTATTAATTAGGGTTCTCTAGAGAAACAGAATCAACAGGAAATATTTGTAAATATAAAACTTATAAAAGTGTCTCATAACCATGGAAACATACAGTCCAAAAGCTGTAAGGCAGGCTGTGAAGCTGACAATTCTGATACAGGGTCTGGATGAACTCCACAGGAGAGGCTTGCCAGCCGAAGCAGGAAGAAAACCTGTCTCTTCTGAATTCTCCTTAAAAGGCTTCCAGTGATTAGATTAAGCATCACTCTTTGCAGAAGACATTCCCCTTGGCTGATTGTAAATGGAATCAGCTGTGGATGTAGTTGATATGAACATGATTTAATTCTATGAAAGGTCCTCATGGCAACAGACATGCCAGCATTTGGCCACCAGACAAACAGGTACCACCACTTGGCCAAGTTGACACATGAACCTGACCATGATAGTAGGTATCATAATATGTATCACATCATGTACTTTAAATGGATCCCACCAAATATGGGGGTGTATGAGTTTGAGGAACTCCTCTATGGTTCATCATACCTCAAAGAGAAAATTATGAGAAGGGATGAAGAATGCAGGTCTTTTCCTTCAAGGAGAACCCCTTTTGGAAGGTAGTTCCATTGAATGGCCCCTTGGCCATTTAGAAACCTGGAGAAAGCTCTGCTCATTTGAGTTGTATTTTATAATCCCTGTAGACACTTATCCATTTCCCTACTGAGTAGCTTAGGGTGCATGTAGTGCCTGTGTGGGGAGAACATGTTGTTATTCCATCACTAGTATGGAAATAAAAAGTATCCATAATTGATATGTGACCCAGTACAAGTCAAGGTGAGTCATAATTATAATTGGTGTATTAGTTTTTTAAAGTTATTGGAATGTAATATACCAGAAATGGAATTGCTTTTCACAAGGGAATTTATTAAGTTACAAGTTTACAGTTCTAAGGCCATAAAATATCTAAACTGAGGCATCCAGAGAAACTAAGATACCTTGACTCAAGAAAGTCTGATCTGGAAAGGCATGTGGCTGGCATCTGTTGGTTCTTGTTCCTGGTTCCATCGAGTCCATCTTCTCAGGCCAGTGGTTTCCTTTCTAAGCATCTCTGGGCCTTCACTTAGCTCCTCTGATACACAACTCTGGGTTCTGGCTTACTAAGCATCTCACAGGAAGGCACATGGCAATGTTTGCAGGGCTTTGCATCTCCAAACATCCATGTTTTTGCGTCTGCTCTCTCTGTCAGCACTTCACGCATCTGTGTCTCCTAGGGCTTCTGCATTTCCAATCTTCTGTTTCTGCTTCTGCGTCTGAGGTTTCTCCAAATGTTTCCTCTTTTAAAAGACTCCAGCAAACTAATCAAGGCCCACTTTGAATAGGCAGAGTCACATTTCCATCTAATCAGAAGGTCACACCCACAATTGTGCATGTCACATCTCCATGAAGATAATCTAACTAAAGGTTTCCACTATACAAAATTGAATTTGGATTAAAAGAATTGGCTGCCCCCACAAGATTGGACCTGATTAAAGACATGGCTTTTCTGGGGTACTTAATAGTTTCAAATTAGCACATTCTACCATCTAGACCCTAAAAAGTCATGTTCTTTCCATATACAAAATATATTCACACCATTTCGATATTACAAATGCCTTAAAACATTTCCGTAACAATACAAATACAATACCAAGTGAGAAGCAGTACAAATCTCATCAAAGTCAGTTGCAGGTATGATCTGTCCTAAGGCAAAATTCTCCTCTGGCTGTGGTCCTGTGAAACTCAAAACAAGGCATCTGTTTCCAATATACAAAGGAGGAACAGTCATATAATACATATTCTCATTGCTATAGGGAGAAACTGAAATGTAAAAAGAGAGGTCACTGGACCAAAATAGTTCTGAAAACCCACAGGGCAAACTCCACTGGATCTCATAGTCTGAAAGTCATTCATCCTCTGGGCTTTAGAAAGCGGCAGTCCCAACCTTTCCAAGGGCTTACACAGCAGCCCTGCTGTCTTCAAATGCTGGGGTGACTATTGCAACATTGGGGTGCATTGAGGGGACCACTTTCTCTAGGATCTACCATTTCCAAGCATCAGGGCACTACCAAGGTTCTCTGCCATGTCCGGGACATATGCTCAACCTCTCCAGAGCAAAGGGGCAATCATCAGGCTCTCCCCAATCACCAGTTTATGTGCTTCACCCCATCTGAGACCTAGGGCACTGAAACTTTTCCCGAACATTGAGGTGTAAGGCCTGCCCTCTTGACTGCATGGATGTATCTGCTCTCCTATCCTGAGATTTCTTGGCTCCAGACTTTAGTTTCTGTAGCTTTTTTTTTTTTTGAGGTCATTTTTCCTTCAGTTTGCCCCTTTTCTGTCCCTTTTAGTCCAGACTTGCAATGGTTCCATTCATAAAGATCTTGCAAAAAATTTATTGATTTACATGTAGCACACAAGGATCAAAGACATCAGAAAATAGGACTTTACACAAATCCTTTCTAGATAACTCCATCTCTAGTTCTGGCTTTTCTTAAATGACTGCCTAGGTCCATGTTTGGTTAAATCTTTATGTGTAGCACTAGCCTCCAGGATTTTACTTGCTGGGAGCCCAGAATTTTTCAGACCATCAATTTCTGTTTTCTTTTTGCCCAAGAGTTCAGTTCTCAACTTCTCTCTTTTTTGTCACATTTTATTATAGTGTGCAAGGAGCAGCTAGGCTGCACTTTCCACATTTAATTTGAAATTTCTTCTGTTAAATATCCAAGTTCATCACTCTCAAATTCTGCCCAGTACCAGCACTTAATTTGGCCAAATTCTCTACCACTTTAAAACAAGAACCACCTTCCTTCCAGTTTGCAGTGACAAGGTCATCATTTCTTCAAGGCCTTACTGGAAGCACTGCTAGCATCCATATTTCTACCAACAGTCTCTTCAAAGCATCCTAGGACTTCTCTATCAAGGTCCTCACAACTCTTCCAGAATTTTGCCCTTATCACATTTAAAAAACCATTCTAACATTTTTGGTATTTGCAAAACAACACAGCAGCCTAATTCTCTGGTATCAAAATCTGTATTAGTTTGTTAATGCTGCTGGAAAGCAATATACCAGAAATGGAATGGCTTTTAAAAAGTGAATTTGTTAGGTTACAAGTTTACAGTTCTAAGGTCATTAAAATGTCCAAACTAAAGTTTCCAGAGAATGATACCTTGATTCAAGAAAGTATAATCTGGGAAGGCACGTAGTTGGCATCTGCTAAGCCTTGTTCCCAATTCCATTGTTTCCAGCTTCTGATGCCAGTGGTTTTCCCTCTAAGCATCTATAGGCCTTCATTTAGCTCTTCTGGAACACAACTCTGAGTTCTGGCTTGCTTGGCATCTCATGGGAAGGCACATGGTGATGTTTGCTAGACTCTGCATCTCCAAACGTCCATATCTAGGCATCTGCTCTCTGTCAGCACTCCAAGCATCTGTGTCTCCTATGGCTTCTGCATTTCCAAACTTCTGATGTTTCTCCAAATGTTTCCTCTTTTAAAGGACTCCGGTAAACTGACCAAGACCACCTTGAATAGGCGGAGGCACCCCTCCATCTAACCAAAAGGACCACACCCACAATTGAGCACATCACATCTCCTTGGAGATCATCTAATCAAAAGTTTCTACCCTCAGTGTTGGATCAGGATTTTTAAAAAGAATCGGCTGCCTCCACCAGATTGGATCAGGGTAAAGACATGTCAGTAAAGAATTAGGGCTCACCTTGAAATGGATAGATAGGTCATATATCAATTGAAAAACCTAATCAAAAGGTTCCACCTACAATAGGTCTACACCTACAAGAATGGATTAAAAGAACATGGCCATTTCTGGGATATATAACAGCTTCTAACCAGTACAACTTAACACAAACAGTTGTGAATAGAAAAAGAGACTGATGTCATCTTTACCCAGAGTCCAAAACCCACCAACTTTCCACTAAATTCCTTAATCCAATACTCCTGTCAACTCATTTGATGGATAAGTGTACACACATGTTTATAGTTCCTGAACTGAATCATGGATGCTGACCTCATAGTATTGGGGTAAGGATCATCAGGGAGCATTGCATTAAGTCTGACCATAATGATAAGGGTGGACACCAGGGACAAAGACTGATGAAGGCTGTTCAACTAACTTTCTGCTATATAAGAATGTTGCACTGAAAACAAAATGCACAAACTTTGAAAACGAAAGTACAGAATTAGCTCAGGTAGCATTAATGCAGAGCAGCATCAAAAGGAAGTTTTTGCTCAAAAGCCTGGGTTTGGATAAGCAGTTTATATGGCTTTTTAGGACAAAAGAAGAATATGGGGGGGGTGGGATTGAAGAGGGGCAAGGGTGATGTGAATTGCCCAGAGAAGGGTGTCCTTAGGTCACAGCCCATTAGTCAGCAACCTTGCAAGCAGGATGTTTGTGTAAAGCTATGGTTGAAGATTTAGAGACTTGCTGGCATCAGTTTGACTTGTTTATTACAGTTTTTCTCTCCTAGCAAGGGCAGGGGTTTCTATCAGCACTGCAAGGAACCTTTGACAGGTCAGCTTACCTCAGTTTCCCTGTTTCTTCTTTGTAGTTTCCTGAGTAAAATGGGGGTTCAAGCATCTCAGAATGTTTAGTAAAACTATTTACCATTCCAATTTCACATTCCCTCCTTTAGGTTGAGGGAGTCTCAGAACTCTGAGGATCGAAAGGGATGATCTTGTTGACTAAGGCTTTGGTAAGGTAGGGACATGAGTGAAATACAAATAAAAGTTTAGTGGCTTTTAGTCTTGAGACACAAAGTCCATAAGCCATTGAAGGATTACTGTGCTAAGGAGGAACAGAAGCACAAATATAGTTAGAGGAAGATTAGAGAGAGTGGGAAAATATTACTATGTTACAATTTACCCCATCCCAGCGCTCTTACAATCTTCCCATCGCCTCTTCTACGTAAGTCCCTGAACGTGAGAATGACAGGATACAGGTTTAGTCTGATATTGAGAAATGAGGTCATAGCTGTAATATAAACAGCAGTAAGATAGACAAATAACCAATACTGTCCATGTGCCAATAAGAAGAGTCTAACTTTAATGCAAAGGTAGATGAGTGAGCTAAGAGGAAAAGGAGTCTATAAACCCTAGTTTTGAGATATGGTTTACAGAATTTTGTAACTGTGCTATGGTAAAGGTGACAGTTGTATGTTATTAGGATGCTATATTCAGCAACTGTTCTGGGTAAGCTGTCTCAAACAGATGTCACAGATGGGAGGGTTTTGTTTAGATGCTTTCCAACAATAGAAATAACATGTAGAACAGAGAGAGGATAGTAACAGGGAGTAATAGAATTAGGTAGCTGCCACCTTAGGGGACACGGGTGATTAACAGTTATTACCTAATTACTCCAGTTAATTAAAGTCAGTGGGAGAATATTTCATGGGAAGCCAGAGCTACTTGAAGCTGGTACGTATTTGCATACTCCACAGTCAGTCTTGTGAAATGTTGCTATGGTCACAGCCCAGTCAAAGGAACTCATTAGATGAACTTAAATAAAGCAGGAAAAGAAACCTAGGGACACAAACTCAAATGTTTAGTGGATACTCAAATGGGAAGGTCCTCTCCTGTGAGTAAAATTACTGTAGAACTTTCTCTTATAGGGCTTAGATAGCTGCTGATAACAGGTGGGCTTACATCATCACACATGCTGTCTCTCCATAGAAGCAGGCTTTAGTGCCTACTGTGTCTTTTTAGGTTCTAACCATATATCTCTGGTTATTACTTCCCAGGTGGATGTATTCTCATGCATCCTTCATACTCTAGCACTGTTGGTCTTCTTGAGAACAGCAAGGTGGGCTTCAAGGCTCTGCTGGCTTGTCTCACAGCACCTTCAGCACCATGCAACAGAGCCAGTCTGGAAATAGTGTCTCCTGAAGAGCTAAAGCAACTGAGTCCTTTTCAGCAGGTAGAGCTAAACACATGTCTTTAGTAGTAAGGGTTTCTGTCGATTTGGGGGGCATGTCCAGAAGATGTGGCTGGCATTTTATAGTTTTGGTTACTGTGGAAATCAGCTGTGCCAGTGACTCAAATGGGGAGGCACCAAGTGCAGGATTTGGAGCCTGATTTAAATAGGTAAGCACTGTAGTAAAATCAGAGGTCTATTTTTTCTTCATATCTCTTCGAAGTTTATGTTAGGTAACAGGTAGAACAAAATTAATATACTTGCTTTGCTTTTCGTTTAAAGTCTCCTCCTCCCCTTTTTTTGAAGATAAAGTTTTGACTTGTAGTTGACCTTGAGCACTTCCAGAGAAGGTTTAGAGTAAGATAATGTAACTTATAGAAAAATTGATTGGATTTGTGATATATAACTTCCTTAAAATAAGTAAAAGCATGACTAGCAACACTATATCACTGTCTAATATCATGCAGATCAGTAATCTACAGAAGGGCAAAAAGTTTCTTTTAATTTTTATAATATTGTCTAAATATTTTATGCAACTTATAACACATTAAATGAACATAACCAGTTTTTGCACTTCATTTGTTTGCACAGTGAAAGAATAAATCCTTTGCAACTGGAATAAAAAGATATTCTTTAAATCTTAACCTTAAGAGAGCAAAATATTAAAAGTTGTCAGGTTTGAAACAATATTTAATTTCAAAATATTGATATCATACAAAGTGTGTTCTCTGAAAATGACAGAGTTGAATTTAATTCCACTCTAAATATTATCCGTAAAATTCTAAAATATTTTACCTTAAGCAATACACTTCTAACTTCCCAATGGGTCAAAGAGGAAATCACGAGGGAAACTAAAGCATATTTTGAACTGAATGGTAATGGAAACATGACATATCTAGTTTGTAAGATGCAGCAAAAGCAGGGTTTTGATGGAAAGAAAAGCTTTCAATGATTATAGTAAGAAAAAAAGAAACGTTTTTGCGTCAGTTACCTGTGATTTCAACTAAAGAAGCAAGGAAATGAAGAACCAAGTAGCCCAAAATAAGTAGAAGGAAATAATAAAGATCAAAGTACCATTATGAAAGAAAGGAGGAAAAGACGGTAAAGAAAGCAATAGAGTCAAAACTTGGATATTTGAAAAATCTCATAACATTGATAAACTTTAAGTTGTTTTAGAAAAAAAGAGAACAACCTCACAAATTAAAACTTCAGAAATGAGAAAATATCACTTCAGCTCCTATGTATATTTAAGAAGATTAGGAGACTTTATTAACACTGTGCCGCAACAAATCCAACAATTAAACTTCATGGATAAATTTCTGGAAAGCACCACTTATGAGATCAAAATGAAAAACATAAGTATAGAAATTGAATAAGTATTTCCACAAATAAAACTTCAGGGCTAGAGACAGCATCTCTATGAATTTTCTCACTTTTAAATATGAATAAATGAATATGAATATTAATATTCCAGGAGTGTTATACCAACTCAGAAAATGGAGGTGGACGGAATGCTCTCTGAAACTTTTTTTCTGAGGACAACATACCTTGGTATATCAACAAAATCTCACAAAGATATTAGAAGAAAAGAAAATTATAAAACAATACACTCAAAGATATAGACTCAACAACCTTCCATATTAGCTAGTCACAGCCAGCATAATATCAAAAGACCCATATATCAAGAACAATTAAGTGTTATCCCTGAAAAGAAATGCCGGTATAATATTCGAACATTAATCACTAAGTTCATCTTATTAACAGAATAAAGGAGAACATTTTAAAATTACCACATGACATTTCATTTTATAGATGAAAAAAGCATTTGTAAAAATCAAATCTTATTCATGCTAAAAAATTATTTCCAGAAAATTAGGAAAAATGACAATCCCACAAAATGATAAAAAGATCTATATGAAACATCTCATTATGTTCAATAGCTATATGAAACAACTATTACCAAATGTAATAAAAAGATGCTGATGTTTTTAATTTTGAAAAATTTATAAAAACTGGTTTATCTTTTTACTTGGTGTCATGTTGAGCACGGGCAAGGGAAGCATGTTTAAAGTTCTTTCCCTTCTATTATATCAAAAAGATATTCTGCATGATTTCTAGGAGTTTTAGAGATTAAATGCTTATGTTTGATCTATTATTCGCCTCAAATTGAATTTGGTATGTGGTGTAGGATATGATATCCAGTTGTTTGAGCAGCAGTCATTGAAAAACAAAATCTGTTCTTTTCACACTGAGTCTTTCTGGGCACCTTTATTGACATTCACTTGACTATATATCTGTGGGTTCTTTCTCACTCTTTGTTCTGCTCCATTAGACTATTTGTCTATCTTTATGCCAATACTACAGTCTCTTGATTATTGTAGGTTAATAACCAGGTCATATAAATCCTACAACGTCATTTTTTTCCAAGATAACTTTGATTTTCTAGTTCTCCATTTCATATGTTTTAGTGTCAGCCTAGTTCTGGAAGAGCTGATAAATCAGAGGAAAGTTTTTAAGGCTTATAAGAGCTGGGCCAATCTAGGGCTTTAACAGACACATTTCAGGTCCTGAAGAGGGATTTTACCAGAAGAAAATCATGACAATGTGGCTGGAATTTCTGAAAAATGACTTTCTTGGGAGTGGGGAGAAGGAATTGGGAATGTGATAAACTATGCACTCTCTGATGAAGAAAAAAATTTTAATTTCTATACCTTATATATGTAGTTTTCACCTATTAAAACAAAGAATAAGAGATAACTCTTTGAATATTGTAGGCCCAGTGTATGTAATTACCTGGAAATAGGGTTTAATTTGTATAGTTATAGCAATTGCCTGGGTAGTAAGTTTACGACTCCTTCCTTTTCAACAAAATAACATCAAGCCATGGTCCCTGTTGTTTGGTAGTGAGATTATTAAGCATGAACATAAGAATAACTGGGTTGTTTTAATTCATAATATAAATACCCAACTCCTAACTTCAGAAAGATTCAGAATTATTAGAATTGGACATCTGATATGTGAGATATAAAAAAACATAATTCTCATGTACTCTAAGGTCATTTAGGTCAACATCACCACCATATCTACTAGTTGAATCCTTTCCTCATACAGGGACTTTTATCAATTCTTTCAACTTCAAATAAACCATTCTCTGCAGCTCTGTATTGCTCATGCTGGGAATTCCTCTAATAATTATCTGCAACTGTATTACCTGCCCTAAACCTTAAGCTCAGGCAGCGTTGGCGTATGCTACTGAGTGTCACCTTCTTACCAAAAGAAATATCTCACTCGCATAAATGCAAGGATGCCTCTCTGATAAATAAAAGATGTGATGTTTTCACATGGGCTTCATAGTATTCTCCAGCTCCACTGAGGGTAGAAAAGACAAAAAGAAGTTCACCAATACACAAATTTGAAAGGTTATATTTAATGCTATTTGTTTCACATATATAAATTATATTTGTTAATATTCTCCCTCAATATATGTGCACATTAATATAGCATGTCTTATAAAATTCACTTTAGAAATTGACATATTTTATTTTTCAGTCTTAGTTGGTTAATTCAGTGTGCTCTGTGAAAAACAGTAATAGGGATGGGTATATGTCGTTTAATTCTTGCTGACACACAAGTTACAACATGAGAGCAATCTAAAGACTTATCCATGGATAATTCAAGATCACCCATTGCTACACCACTACCCCACCTAATATACAGTTCTACAGCTATACAAACCCTTGTGATGATATCTCTGTATAGGCACAACATGTTCACTCACTTCCTACTTACATCACCCAAATAAATAAAATCATCTCAACTATGTTTAATCCAATCTAAAACCATTTTTTTCATATTGCAACATCTTAGCAACCAAGATGGTCTATGATCGATCACTACATTGTTTTATAACCATGCTTATTTTAAGAATACTTCCTATTGCTTCATAAATTCAATGGTAAACAAAAATAATGTAAGTAAGAATTATTTCAAAATTTCTAGGTTCACACTTTTATACTTCCGTTCTGCAAGTTATTGTCACAGGGGTGTCTGAGCTAGAAACCAAGATGATATAGAAAGTCGAGTATGAAACAATGGACAATTTTCTAATTTTAATGTTATATTTATAAGTAAATAATAGAGATTGCCATGTATCATTTACAATATATACTACACATACAGAAAAAATAAATGCTAAATACACTTCAAAAACTAAATTCTGGGCCACTAAATGACTCATTGAAAAAGACAGTATTATTAAGACTCCAAATCAGAATAGAGGACTAAAAGGTGAACTATTATCACAAATGTGTATTGTACATGGTTTGGGTATGTACCAACTAGTATGCAATTTTATTTAATATTGGAGATTATCCAGGTGACTGTGCTTGTTCCAATATTATGTGAGTATGTAAAATAAGTGGTAGCAAAAGGATTTCTAGTCAGCAATTTTTTCAAAGCCTCTTTCACCTCTTTGTTCTGTAGACAATAGATGATAGGATTCAACATGGGAGTTAACCCAGCATACACCAAAGCCATATATTTATCCACTTCCTGTGAATCTACAGCTGAGGGCTTCAAGTACATGGAGAGAGCTGTGCCATGGAATAAAATCATGACAGTCAGGTGGGCTGCACACGTTGAAAAGGCTTTGCTTCTTCCATCTGCTGACCTGATCCTCAGGTTGCTAGAGAGGATTAAGGCATAGGAGATACAGAGTAGCAGCACTGGCATGGAAAGGAGAAGTATGATAACCACCAGCATGATTAAGTGTGCCATGGAGATGTCTACACAAACTGGTGTCAAGATAGCCAGATTTTCACAAATTAAATGATTAATGATGCTATCACCACAGAGAGAAAGCTGTAGCACAGATGCAGAAGATTCCACCAGGGCAGTGAGGCAGCCAGTCAAGAGCCAACTGCCATCAGCACACAGACCTTTCTGCTCATGGGAATGCAGATGGCCACATACCAGTCATAGGCCATCATGGACAGGAGCACACACTCAGTAGAACCCATAGCAAGGGAGAAGTGGATCTGAGCAGCACATTCTAAGAATGAGATGGTGTTTGTCCCTGAAACAAAGTTAACCAGCATTGGAGTGAGAGCAGAAGAGGTGTGCCAGATCTCCACAAAGGAGAGGTTGCTGAGGAAGAAGTACATGGGGGTGTGCAGGTAGGAATCCAGAATGCTGACGAAGATCAAGGTAGTATTGCCCAGAAATGTGATCAACTACATCAGCAGGCACAGCACAAATATAAGAATCTCAATTTTAGGGTAGTAGGAAACCCCCAGGAAGACAAAACCTTTTACAGATATTCAATTTGCCTGAAACATTTTATTCTGTCCTATTCAACTTTCTTTGTACACAGAAGGATTAGCATCCCATGCTATATTCAAAACAATAGACATTCCTCCCCATTCTCTGATATTTTCACTCCATGAATTTGTTGTAGTCCATATTTAATGGCTTCTCTAGCTAGGTGATAGTATTCAGAATAAATGTTTAAAGGAACCTGTCATTAATGAGGAAAATTTCAAGGAGGAAATCAATACATCAAAAATCCTCAGTTACTATTTTTGCTCCAAGAATTTCCTCTGACATTGCTGTCAAGGGGAATTATTTCTGAAACATCTGATGAGAGATAGAAAGAAGAATCAATCTTATGCTATGTTTCTTTTTAAATCATGTTCATAACGTATCTATGGCTATGTCGTCCATTTACCTCTGGTCCATTAGAATAATTTCCTTCCTCTAGTTTGGTCATAGCCTTCTTACTTTGGAGATACTCCACTTTCCAATGTCATGTTTTCTTTGGGCACCCATAGATATTTACCCAAAATAATTAGGAAGATTCAACAAATATAAGAAGATAAAGATTTTATAGCAAAAGATTAATTTACTGAGTATGCTGATATTTAGAAACAAACTCAGAATTAGGCTCTAAAACCCTGTACAATAATGACAGATATTCTCATGGTAGTGGACACACTGCAGAAAACTCATTTCTGTTGCAAGAAACACATTGAAGCCTTCGATCCACCTGCAGCCTCAAAAGACCATTTATAGGCATATAAGGTAGTTTAAGTTCCTTGATATTAGTGAAAAGTTTTTAATTTGTGCAACAAATTAGTTACGAATCTATTAATTCAGGATTACAAATTCTGACACTCCAGGGACAATGTCCCACAGATCCAATTATAGTCAGTAGCTGGTTTGTTTTAATTGTAGTGTTATTCAACAAGAAGTAAACTTGTTCCTGTCTATACTGTGTTTGGAAAAGGAGCTTTGCTCCTCATTGTCTTATGAAAGTCAGTCAAGTTGGCTAATCTCTATAACATTAAGTAGAAAAGTGTCGGCAATTTCTCCCTTATATTTAGGAATGGTATCATAATATGTATCACATCAAGTTGTACTTTAAATGGAGAACAATAAGCGTGGGAAGTTTCGGACATAAAAACTCATCTATTGTTCATCATGGCACAAAGACTTATGAGAAAGAACAAAGAATCTTGGCCTTTTCCCTCAAGTAGAGCCCCTTTCAGGAAGGCAGTTCCAACAAATAATGGCCCCTTGACCTTTCAGAAACCTAGAGAAGGCTCTGCTTATTTGAGTGGCATTTGTAATTCCCATAGATCACTTACCCATTTTCTTGTTGACATGCTGATGGTGCATTGTGGCTGGTGGTGTGTGGAAAACCTGCTCTCATTTCATAATGTACAATTATGATTGGATACTTTCTTTATAGCAAGAATTTGTAATCAAAGCCATTACTCAGTTATCTATATCATTTATTGTACGTATTTGTCTTCTAAGAGGTTATAAATTTGAACAATTGCCAAGAGTTTTGCAAGCATGACAAGAACCCCCTCTTTACTGTTTATCATTCTACAATTGGGATGCAGCCTTGGAATCCATCATTAAATTTGTTTCCACAAGGATAAAATCTTTTGGCCCTGGAATGATGCATATGCTTCACTTCTTTAAAATAGAGGATCTTGTTTCAAAGGAAGCCTAAGGCTTGATTCTAAAAAAACCCTTTCCACTAGTGTGTCATTGAACCAGGTGATGATCTTCATTGAGTTTCAGTTTATTCATTTTTAAAAGGGGGAATGACAAAATATCCTTATCATATTTGTTGTGAAGCATACAGGCATTTTAAGGAAAGCAACCAGCACAGTACTGGATATACAGTATGTGCACAATTATTATTTGATTCTTCCCCCTGAAAAGATTTTCTACTTGTCTCTTGAATCCTCTTCCTTTCTTTTATCCCCTTCTCACAGTTTCATTCTTTATTTGATTACGGCAATATCTTTGCTTTTCTTTCAGCACTTAGATAAGATTCATTGCAAACTAATACAAGATGTTGAAATGAAAGTTTAAAGAGACTGCTGAACATAAGTACCCAGAACCCAACCTCCCTTCCCCCCATAACTTTCATCTAAATTCCTTTATGCCATGTATTATAGAGTGTGGGTTTACTTGCCATAAGTAATTCGTTATCCAGAGACAATCTGCAAACAGTACTCAATAGATCATAAATAAAGTCTCTTTATCTAAGCATGTATCATTAGTCTCCTTACTCATAGGCTCAGTCAGTAAGAGCTTTTAAAAGGGTCATTTGCCTATTGCCTCATCCTACTTGGTGCATGGCCTGATAGAGGGAGGCAAGGTATCATAGATATATTACTTACCTTCTTCATCCATGATCAATTGGAAGTCGATTGTCATAAAACTTATACAACTTAAATGAGGTGATTTAATATACATTTACTGAAGCTAGAGTAAAAGAAATAACAATCCATAGTGTAATACAAGACTAACCACTATAGATACCAGAAGGAAATAAAGTAAAAAAGCTAATAGAGGGGATATAATGGAATAATATCAGCAATTTAAAACTTGACTGATTTAACATAATGCAAGTATATGGAATAAAAAGAGATCACAAATAGAAAACAAATAGCTGAACTGCAGAATTAAGCAAATGCATGAATAATTACATTAAATATAAATGGTCTAAGTGCTCCAACTGAAACAAGTTAGTGAGAGTGCATAAAAATGGAAGACGCAGCTTTATGTTTTAAAAAATATACTTTTTTGAAAAAGTGATCAGACTTCGACTAGAAAAATGAATGAAGCTGATATGGATAGGGCTAATGTAAGTAAGAATACAAGGTAATAGATGATATGCTCTATATTTTAAAGCTTCAACTTCTGTGTGAAACCAAAGGAAGAGATGCTTATTTGATGCAAAATTTATATTTTGGGTAGGTCATTGTCTAATGTAATTTCTATAGTCAGTTTGTGCACTCTAATCACAAGGAAACTTGAATAAGGTATGATAACTTGTTGGCTTATACAGGTTAGTGTGATGCCCCAATACATCCCAGAGTAATGTGGGCAGAGAATAAAAAAGCATTCACAAAATCGCTTTCAGGGGCTTAGGAAAAAGATGAAAATATTAAATTCCCTCATCTGGGGAATTCCTAATATTCTCTCAAGCATCAGGGACAACCAGGTCAAATAGGTTGAGGCCTCGATCTTGGGACTCACCCTTATGAAACTCCTGCCTGCAAAGGAGAAGCTAAGTCTACTTATAATTATGCCTAAGAGTCACTCCCAGAGAACCTCTTTTGTTGCTCAGATGTGGCTTCTGTCTCTCAAACCCACTTTGACAGGTGAACTCACTGCCCTCCTCCCTACATGGGATATGACTCCCAGGGGTATAAATTTCCCTAGCAACATGGGACGGAACTCTCAAGGATAAGCCAGGACCCAAAATCATGGGATTGAGAAAGGCTTCCTGACCAAAAGGGAGAAGAAAGAAATGATGAAGTTTCAGTGGCTGAGAGATTTCAAACTAAGTCAAGAGATTATCCTGAAGATTATTCTTATGTATTATATAGATTTCCCTTTTTAGTTCATGGTGTATTGGAGTGGCTGGAGGGAAGTACTTGGAACTGTTGAGCTGTATTCCAGTAGCTTTGATTCTTGAAGACAATTGTATAACTATATAGCTTTTACAATGTGACCATGTGATGTGAAAACCTTGTGCCTGATGCTCACTTTATCCAAGGTATGGACAGATGAATAAAAAAATAAGTACAAAAAATAAATAAATAACATTTTAAGGGGTTAAAAAAAGAGTAGATTGAAATATCAATGGTCAATGAGAGGAAGGGCTGAGAGGTATGGAATGTATGAGCTTTTTCTTTTTCCTTTTTATTTCTGTTTCTGGGGTGATGCAAATGTTCTAAAAATGATCATATGATGAATACACAACTATGTGATGATCTTGTGAGTTATTGACTGCGTGTTTTGGTCTGTATGTGTGTGAAGATATCTCAATAAAAATATTAAATATACATACTTTAACTGAAGACACAAACTGAAAATTAGAAGGATTGAAAAACAAATAATACGTAAAAACTACATGAAAGAAAATTGTAATGCCTATATTAAGATCAGACTAGTTTACCTTCAAGAAAAACACTATCAATAGATATAGATAATATAAACACCAAATCATCAAGAAGAAATTAAGAGGTCAATGCACATTCAGCTAATAGCATAATTTCAAATTCATGAACAAAGATTGATAAGGAAAATGGACAAATATATGATTATATCTAAAGATATTTTATACTCACTTTCAATAATTGAAATAATACATAGACAGAATTAATTATAACTGTGGAAGATTTGTAAACTATCAAACAAACTTATCTAATTAATGTTTACAAAATACTATTCATCAATTTCAGAATTACATCTTTTTCAAATGCGTATTGAATATTCTCCAAAACAGATCAATACCAGTTCACAAAAGACATCTGGATAAATTTCAAGAATGAAATTATAAGAAAATGTTCTCTGAACACAAAGGAATTGAATTTTTAAAAAAATCCAGAAAATTCTAAAACATTTGGACCTTAACCAATGCACTTCTAAATTCCCAATGTGTCATAGAGGAAATCCCAAGAAAAACTAAAACATATTCTGAACTATAGATCATGGAAATGCAACACACTTAATTTGTGGGATGCAGTAAAACCAGTGTTTGATAGAATGAACAGCTGTCAATGATTATAGTAAGAAAGAAGAGGGGTTTTACATCAGTTACCTAAGATTCTAACTAAAGAACTAAAAAAAGAAGAACCAAGTAGCTGAATGTAAGTAGAATGAAATAGATGAAAAGATCAAAGCAGCATCATGAAAGAGAAGAGGAAAAGGCAATAGAGAAAACAAAGGAGTTAAAACTTAGATTTTTAAAATTTTCATAAAATTGATCAAATCTTGCTGATTTAAGAGAAAAATAACCTCAAAAATTAAAATCTTCACTAATGAAAGATCAAGTATCAATGCAGCTCCTATATGTATTTAAAGGAGAATAGGAGATTTTATTAATGAGTTTATCAACAACAAATCCAACATTTAGATTAAATGAAAAAATTTCTGGAAAAGCTGCCACTTAACGACACAGCAAGAAAATAGAAAAACTATATAGGCCTATACAGCTAAATAAATAAAACTTAAGCCTAGAAATAACATCTTCATGAATTTTGTCAGTTTAAAAAACATAAATATATATAAATATTAATTTTAACATTGCAGAAATGTTATACCAACTCAGAAAATAGAGGAGAATGGAATACTTTCCAAAACTTTGCTATGAGTCAACATACCCTGCTACCAACAAAATCTGACAGATATTGCAAGAAAAAGAAATTAGAAAACAGTATCACTCATGGATCAATCCTCAAAAAATATTGGCAAAACATATGCAGCATTATATCAAAAGGCTAACATATCAAGATCAAGTTGGCGTTATCCTAGAAATAGTTTAATATATGAACATTAATCCCTTAAATTCATCTTAGAACAAAGGAGAAAAATTTTAAATTACCATATCAATCATAGAAAAAAAAGCATTTGTAAAAATCATATCTTCTTTATGATAAAAACTTACTCTTAGAATACCAGGAATAAAAGGACATTTCCACAGTATCATAAAGGACATCTATGAAATGTCTCTCAGTTATTATCAAACATAATGAAGAAAGAACTGAAGTTTTTAATATTTGAAAAATGAATTGTACTTGGTGACATTCTGGGGTATTCCGCTTAAGAGTTCCTCTCTCCTCTAAAATAAAAAAAAGATATTCTGTGTGATTTCTAGAAGTTTTAGATATTAAACATTTATGGTTGAGTCTATGATTCACCTCAAATTGAATGCTGCATATGGTGTGGGATATGGATTCCAGTTGTTTGAGCACCAGTCATTAAAAAAAAAACTATTCTGTAAACAGTGGGGGGACTTTGGTACTTTTGCTGTTAAACAATTGACCATATAATTGTGGGTTCTTCCTCACTCTTTATTCTGCTGGGTTAATCTATTTGTCTATTCTTATGCCAATTCCACAATGTCTTGATTATTGTAGGTTAATAACAAGTTTGAAATTAGTCCACATAAATCCTGCAACAACATTTTTTTTCAAAATTGCTTTGGCTTCATAGTTCCTTTCCATTTCATAACTATTTACAGTCATTCAGGTCCTGGAGGGTTGATACCAGAATGAATTCTGGAAGACTTATAAGAGCTCTGCAAATTTACAGCTGTTATATCAACATTTTAGGAACTGAAGAAGGATTTTTACCAAAAGAAAATCAATAAAATATGGCTTTAATATTATTGAATATCGCTTTGGTGGCAATGGGAAAAGGGATTGAGAATGTGAGAAAACATGCATACTTTTACTCATGAGGTATAAAACTTTAATTTCTATGTCTTATGTGTGTATTTTTCAGCCATAAAAGGAAATAGTAAGAGACAACTCTTTGAATAAGTGTAGGATCAATGTATTTGATTAGCTGGAACCAGGGTTTATTATAAATTATTGAGCGATTGAAAAAGTAATAGGGTAGACTCCTTCTTCTTCTTCAACCAAATAACTTAGCATCAAGTTATGGTCTCTATTGCTTGGTAGTGAGACTAAGTAAAAAGTAAGAGTAACTGGGTTGCCTTTATTCACAATATAAATATCCAGCCCCTACCTTTGAAGAGATTCAGAATCAATAGAACAAGTTATCAAATGTCTGAGAGTTAAAAAAGTTCTCTTGTCCTA
The DNA here is from genome assembly GCA_004026745.1 of Myrmecophaga tridactyla. Lineage (NCBI taxonomy): Eukaryota > Metazoa > Chordata > Mammalia > Pilosa > Myrmecophagidae > Myrmecophaga > Myrmecophaga tridactyla. The sequence continues at coordinate 25,332 of PVIY010013469.1, forward strand.
TAAGGGCACTTGGATTACGAACACCACCACAGGACCTACTAGTTGAATCCCTCCTTCATACTGGTTCTTTCACCAATCCTTTCACTTTAATTGAAACCATTCTTTGCAAACTCTGTATTGCTCAGGCTGGGACCTCCTCTGATAATTATTTGCAATTGTCTGCCTGTCCTAAACTTAAAGCTCAAGCGGCAGTTATCTGTGCTAGAGAGAGGGATCTTACCAGAAGAAACACTTCACTCACATAAATTCAGAGGATGCCTCCCTGATTTAAAAAAAAAAGACATGATGTGTCCACAAGGGCTTCAGATTATTCTCCAGCTTCAGTCGGGAAGAAAAGTCAAAGAAAAGCTTGCCAATATGCAACATTTGGAAAGTTATATTTTATGCAATTTTTTCACATTTATAAAATATATTTATAAATATTCTCCCCAAAATGTGTCTGCATTAATATGTCATTTATCTTGCAAAGTAAGCTCTTTAGTGTAAAGATTGGCATCTTTTATTCTGAAGCCTTCATTGGTCAATTCAGTATGCTCTGTGAAAAACAGTAACATGCGCACATGATGATTAATTCACGCAGGTACACAAAGTACAACATGAGAGCACCATGAGCTCATACTTACAGATAATTCAAGGTATTCCATTGCTATCCCTCCACATCATCTCATACACAGGAATACAGCTGTGCAAACCCTTGTGATGACATCTTGCATAGGCACACATATTCACTCACTCCTCATCTAAACAGCCTAAGTAAACAAAATCATCCGTACCATATTTCATCAAATCTCTTGCCTTATTTTTTCATGTTAAAACATCTTGGAAACAAAGAATTGTATAATTGATGGTGTCTTGGTTGCATAAATTATTATATATCACTCCTTTGGATTGCATCCACATTTATTTTAAGAATAATTCCTATTGCTTCTTAAATTCAAGGGTAGACATAAATAACACAAGTGAAAGTTATTTCAAAATCTAATAGGTTCAATATTTCACACTCAAGTTTTCTTAGTTATTGTCATAAGGATGCCATGGCTAGATACTGAGATGATACAGCAAGTCATGTGTGAAACAATAAGCAATTGATTAATTTTAAAGTAACATGTATATATAAATATGACATATAACGTATGCCATATATCGTCTGTAATATAATACACATATAAAATAAAGTTTAAATACATTTCCAAAAACATAATTCTGAATCACTACATGGTTCATTAGTATTGACAGTTTTATTTACGAGACAAATCAGGATAGAGGGAAGAAAGGTGGATTTTTATGACAAATATTCATTGTCCAAGGTTTTGGTGTAAGCCAGCAAACATGCAGATGAGTGTATCCAGGTGAGTGTATTTGTATTGGAGCTTATCCAGGTGAGTGTACTTGTTGCAATACTATCTTGATTAGAAATTGAGATAGTACCAAAAAGGCTTCTTTTCAGCAATTTTTTTCAAAGCCTCTTTCATCTCCTTGCTCTGTAGACCATAGATGACAGGATTCAAATGGGGGTTAGTTAATCCAGCATATACCAAAACCATAAATTTATCTATTTCCTCTGAATCTATAGCTGAGAGCTTTGGGTATATGGAGAGAGCTGTGCCATAGAACAAAACCACAACAGTCAGGTGGGCTGCATACTCTGAAAAGGATTTGCTTCTTTCCTGCTGATTCTCAGGATGTTGGGGGGGACAAAGACATTGGAGATATAGACAAGCAGCACTGGCATGGGAAGGAGAAGTACGCTGATTATCAGCATGACTAACTGTGCCATGGATATGTCAAACACATATCAAGAAATATCAACAATTTCAAGAAAGCCAGAATTTCACAAGTGAAATGATTGATGTTATTCCCACAGAGAAAAAGATATAGCATATATGCCAATACCACCAGGGCAGTGAGGAGCCAACTGCCATCTGCACACAGACCCTCCTGTTCACGATGATGGAGTATCTCAGGGGGTGGCAGATGGCCACATACTTGTCATATGCCATCCTGGACAGGAGCACACACTCAGTAGAGCCCATAGCAAGAGATATATAGATCTGAGCAGCATACCCCGAGAATAAGATGGTGTTTGTCCCTGAAACAAAGTTTGCCAGGATTGAAGTGAGAACAGAAGAGGTGTACCAGATGTCCATAAATGAGAAGTTGCTGAGAAAGAAGTACATAGGGATATGCAGATGGGAATCCAGAGTGCTGATGGAGATCAAGATAATATTCCCCAAAAATGTAATGAAGTACATCAACAGGCATGGAACAAATATGAAGATTTCACCCTTAGGGATTTGGAAAACCCCACGAAGACAACATCTCTTATAGATGTCCAATCTTCCTGGAACATTTTATCAATCCTATTCATCTTTTTATGTACATAGAGAGATTAACATCTCATAATATGTACAAAACAAAAGACCATTGTCTGGTATTGTCACTCCACTGAAATTGTTTTCTATGTTTAATGGCCTCTCTAGTTTGGTGAATGTATTAAGAACACATGTTTAAAGGAATTTGTCATTAATAAGGAAAATTCGAAGCAGGAAATCAATAAATAAAAATTCCTCAATCTGGTCTTGCTGTTCCCAGACTTTCTTTTGACGTTGCCATGAGGTTTATTTCATAATTATCTGATGAGAGAAAGAGAGAGTAAACATTCTTATGCTGTCTTTCTTCCAAGACGAGATTTATAACTTATCTATGACTGCCATCCATCTGCCTCTGAAACATTGGAATGATTTCCTTCTCATGGTTTGATTATAATATTCTTAACTTGGAGGTATTTTACCTTCCAATATCATGTTTTCTTCAGGCACCAATGCAGATATGTCTCAAATAATTCAGAGGATTCTGTGAATAAAAGACGGTAAAGATTTCTACAGCACAGTTTAATTTACTGAAGAACTTGATATTTAATTTAAAATATCATTTAAATTTAAAAACAAAATCAGAATTAGCCTCCCAAACCCAGTAAAATGATGACAGATATTTTCACAGTAGCAGACACATTGCAGATAACCCTTCCATGTTGCAAGAATGGCACTGGCATTTGTACTACACATTCAGTTCAAAGACCATTCATTGGCATATAAGGCAGTTTAAGTTATTTGATACTACTGAAAGGTTTTTAATTTGTAAGACAAATTAAAGTTAAAAATCTATTCATTCAGGTTACAATTTCTGAAACTCCAAGGACAATGTCCCATAAATGCAATTATAGCCAATAGGCAGTCTGTTCTAATATGAGAGTTCTTCAAGAAGAAGTAAATTTACCCTAAACTATTGGAGAAGTCATCTTTGCTTCTCATTGTCTTATGAAAGTTAACCATGTTGGCTAATTTATATAACATTAAGGGAAATAGTGTTTGCAGTTTTTCCTTCACAATGATGGAGGGTATCATAATATCTGCCACACCAAGCTGTACTTTAAATGGAACAGAACAAACTTGGGAGGTTGTGAATTTAAGAACTAATCTATTGTTCATCATGGCACAAAGAGAAGACGTATGAGAACTAATAAAGAACCTAGAACTCTCCCTTCAAGGAGGGGCTTTTCTGGGAAGGTAGTTCCATTGACTAATGGTCTTTGACCCTTCAGAAACCTGGAGAAGGCTCTGTCTATTTGAGTGGCACTCTGTAATCCCTGTACACACTTACCCATTTTCCTACCAAGGGGCTGATGTTGCATGGTCGATGGCAGTGTGGGGAAAACGTGCTGTCATTTCCTCACTGTATATTTATGATTGGATACTTTCTTGTTAGTAAAAATCAATATTCAAATCAATTGATCAGTTACCTATATCATTTATCATAGATATTCCTCTTCTCAGAGAAGGCTGTAAAGTTGAACTCTTGCCAGAATTTTGAAAACATAACCAGAAATCCCCTCCTCATTATATATTGTATTGCAGTCTTGAAATCCTTCATTGACTCTGCTTCCACAAGAGGGAAATCTTTAAGGCTCTGAGATGAGATGCCTCAATTCATAAACATAGAAAAGCTGGGGTAAAAGGAAACCTTGGGCTTTAGAGTTAATAAAAATTCCTTCCACTTCACCATTTCACTGTGTCATATAGATCAGCAGATTATCCTCATTGAAAATTGGTTTATTCATTTGATTCATCTGAAAGATCCTTATCAGAGAGGCTGTGAGACATACAGACATTTTGTGGGAAGCAACCAACACAGTACATTCTATATAGTAAATGCACAATTATTATTCAACTTCTCTCCCTTGAATGGATTTCTATTTGCCTCTTGAATCCTCCTCCTTTCTTTCTTTGTCCCTTTCTCAGAGTTTCTCCCCTTACTTGATTATGGCAATATCTTTGCTATTCTTTCCTCATTTAGACAATACTCCATGTAACTTAAACAAATGGCTGAAAATAAGAAAAGAGACTGACTGACATATGCCTCCAGAGCCTGCCCACCCCATTCCCCAATCTCTTCTAAATTTCTTCATTCAGTACTCCTCTAAACTCAATGTTACATAAGTGTCTTATGTATTCAATATATATAGATGCATGCTTGTAGTTCCAGAAGTGAATCATGTATGTTGACCTTATTGTATTTGGAGGAAGGGTCACCAGGGAGCATTTTTTAAGTCTAACTATCAAAGCTCGGGGTGGTCACCAGTGACTAAGACTGATGAATTCTACTCAACTGATGTGCTGCTTTATAGGAAGCAATAATTTACAATTCTACTTTAGAGAGAGCTCAAAGAACTCTGAACAAAGAGAAACTCTGAACTTCCATGGAATTTATTAAATAGAAGAGAAAGCCAAATATCTTGGCAAGTTTCCTGGCACTTATAAATTTCTAGTCTTCCCTAACTCTGTTAATAGCGAAAAAAATCATTCATGGACTTAGGCCAAAAATAAAACTTGTTTGTGACTCCTTTCCTCTCTCTTACCCTATATCCAATACAAAATAAAGTCAAGACCCATCTGCCTGAAAAGAACATGCCAGGATTACAGCATCTGATGCTGGGGGACTATCTCATGACAGACTAGCTTGATCAAAATTATCCTTCAACCATGAACAATTATAAGCACTGGTTGAAGTGTGAAAAATAACTCTGAGTGCCCTAGACATCAATCCAATCGTTCAGTACTGAAGGAGATTCAAATTCTGTGAAAGGAGAAGCAAAATAGGTGTTTATATGGATTTCCCCTCAAGGGAAGCTGACAGAGCTCAAACAAAAAGCAAGAGTTTTATTGAGCTGAGAAACAGGAAATCAGCATTTGAGGCTGTTGGAACAGTTGGAAGGAGAAATAATTAAAGAGGAAACTACTGACAGAGAGACTGATATTATAAGCAAAATCTGCCTTCCAACACTTGGCTCACCTATGAATTGGGCATGTGCAGAGTGAGACTCCTTAGAACCCAGGAAATTGTGACAATGGGAAGGCTGAAAGGGCTGGTCAGAGACACTTGCAACAGCTCGCTGCAGGGGAGACAGAGTTGGTGTTCAAGCCCCACCAGAATAAAGGGGCTCGGTAAATGCCTCCAGATTTCCACTGAAACCCTTGTGCTTTCTTTCTGCATCAGACAGACACTCTGGCCCATAAGAATGAAGGTGGTTTCCTCATACGTGGTGGAGGGAATAGGGAAAAGGAGGATTAAGGAGTATAAATTAATAAGCATCTCATTTCATACCGCAGCAAGTAGTATAACTTCCTTAATATTCTTCAAAGAGCTATGTATTATAGAGTGTGGGTTTATTTGCTATCAGTAATTCTTTATTCAGAGACAATCTGCAAATGGTATTCAACAGATAAGGTCTCTTTATCCAAGCATATATCGTTAGTCTCTTTACTCTTAGGTTCAGTCAATAAGAGCTTCAAAGGGTCATCTGCCTATTGCTTTCCACTTCCTGCTTGGAGCATGCTCTGATAAAGAGGCAAATTTTTTTACCTCTTTCATCCATGAGCAAATGGGAATTCACTGTCATGAAGGTTTTACATTTTACAAGAGGTGATTTAATATAAATTTTTTAAAGCAGAGTGATATAATTTAACAATGTGTACTATACTCCCAAAAGCAACCACTAAAGGTATGAGGAGAAGATACAGCAAAAAAGCTCATAGAGGGGACATAATGTCATAATAAGAATAACTTAGAACTTGATTAATTTTTAAAATGAAGATATAATGGATAAAAAACAAACCGCAAAATTGCAAAATTAAACAAAAACGTATGAATCATTACATTATATATGAATGTGCTGAAGTCTCCAGCTGAAACAAAATGGTAGAGGGGATAAAAAAGGAAGACACAACTTTATGTTTTAAAAAATACACTTTAATGACACTGACAAGTTGAAAAGAAAAGGTATTGAAAAACATGTAATATGCAAAAACTAAGTGAAAGCTATAATTCCTGTATTAAGATCCAATAAATTAACATCAAGAAATAGAATATTAAAAGATGTAAATAATGAGAAGATCAAATCATCAAGGAGAAGTTAAAATAAAAGTTCAAGGAACGTTCAGCTAATAGCATAGCATCAAATCCATGAAACAAAAACTGAAAGTGATAACCAGAAAACGGACGAATGTATGATTGTACTTGAAGATATTTCACACTCACTTTTTTTTGTATACTATATGGTAGGGTCACATTTCATTCTTTTTCCCTGTGAGTATCCTGTTACTGCAGCACAACTTGTTGAGTTTTTTGTTTCTTTGTTTTTGTTGTTTTGTTTGTGTGTTTTTTGGGGAGTGCGTGGGCCGGGAATCGAACCCAGGTCTCGCACATAGCAGGTGGGAATTCTACCACCGAACTACCCTCGCACCCCTTCACATTCACTTTTAATAATTGGTAGAATACATAGAGAAAATTCAGTATGAAGTTGGGAGATTGTAAATTATTAAAGAAATTGATCCACCTGACATTTATACACTTTCAACAATCACATCTTATTCAAATGCATATTCAAATGAATATTCTCCAAAATAGATCAATGCTGGTTCATAAGACATCTTGATGAATTTCAAAAGGCTGAAATCATACAGACTATGTTCTTGAACAGAACAGAATGGAATTTAATATCACTAAAAATATTATCCAGAAAATTCTAAAACATTTGACCTTAAACAATATACTTCTAAATTCCCAGTTTGTCAAAGAGAAAATCAAAAGAGAAACTAAAATATGTTTTGAACTGAACACAAAATATCTAATTTGTAGGATACAGCAAAAGCAGTGCTTTGATAGAATAAAACAGCTTTCAATTATCATAGTAATAAAGAAGAGGTTTTTTTAAATTATGATCATTCTGTTCTACATATATAATCAGTAATTCATAATATCATCACATAGTTGCATATTCATCATCATGCTCATTTCTCGGAACATTTGCATCTATTCAGAAAAAGAAAGAAAAAGACAATAGAAAAAAATTCATACATACTATACCCCTTACCCCCTCCTTTCATTGATCATTAGCATTTCAATCTAAATTTATTTTAACATTTGTTCCCCCTATTATTTATTTTCATTCCATTTGTTTTACTCATCTGTGGATAAGGTAGATAAAAGGAGTATCAGACACAAGGTTTTCACAATCACACAGTCACATTGTGAAAGCTATATCATTATACAATCATCTTCAAGAAGCATGGCTAGTGGGACACAGCTCCACATTTTCAAGCAGTTCCCTCCAGCCTCTCCATTACATCTTGACTAACAAGGTGATATCTATTTAATGCGTAAGAATAACCTCCAGGATGACCTCTCAACTTTGTTTGGAATCAGTCATTGGTACTTTATTTTGTCTCATTTCACTCTTCCCCCTTTTGGTTGAGAAAGTTTTCGCAATCCCTTGATGCTGAGTCTCAGCTCATTCTAAGTTTTCTGTCCCACGTTGCAAGGAAGGTCCACACCCCTGGAAGTCATGTCCCATGTAAACAGGGGGAGGGCAGTGAGTTTGTTTGTTGTGTTGGCTGGAGAGAGAGACCACATCTGAGCAACAAAAGAGGTTCTTTTGGGGGTGACTCTTAGGCCTAATTTTAAGTAGGCTTGACCTATCCTTTGTGGGGTTAAGTTTCATATGAACAAACCCCAAGATTGGGGGCTCAGCCTATTGCTTTGCTTGTAAGAATATCAAGAATTCAGCTTGGGGAAGTTGAATTTTCCCTGTTTCTTACCATTCCCCAAAGGGGACTTTGCAAATACTTTTTTATTCACTGCTCAAATCACTCTGGGATTCATCAGGGCATCACTCTGGACAAACCAACAAAATCTCATGCCCTACTCAAGGCTCCATGTATTTATGGTGTTCAGTTAAGCTGTCTGCATAAGTGATATTAGGAAATGCACTAGTCAAAATATAAATTTTGTATCAAATAAGATTTTTTTGCTTTAATCTCACACATAAGTTAAAATTTTAAAATATTAATTACTATCTATTTTCAACATCCTGCAGTAATGACATTCCTATGTTCAAGAAAAGGGTTTTTACAACAGTTCTCTAGGATCCCAAATAAAAAAGCTAGAAAAAGAAGAGTAATATAGCCCAAAGTAAATAGAATGAAACAAATGATAAAGATCAAAGCAGACATCATGAAAGAGAAGAACAAAAGACAATAGAGAAACTAATAGAGTCAAAACAAGGATATTTGAAAAAATTCATAAAATTTATAAATCTATAGCTGTTTTCTGGTAATAAATGAATAACCTTACAAGTTAGAACTTCAAAAATGAAAAAGCAAATATCATTGCAGCTCCTATTTATATTTAAAAAAGAATAGGAAAATTTATTAACTGCTTTATACCAACAAATCCAACATTGAGATTAAATGGAAAAATTTCTGGAAAAGCACCACTTACCAAGACCAATACAACAAATATTAGAAAACCTGAATGGACCTTTAATAAGTGCAGATGTTGAATCGGTAATTGAAGTATTTCCACTCTTTTAATTTATTAAGGCTGCTAGAATGCAATACAACAAATATGGGTTACCTTTTATAAGGGGAATTATTTAGTTACAAATGTACAGTTCTTCCAAGGAAAGGCAGTCAACTTTCATCTGGGTTCTTCCGTCACCTGGGAAGGCACACAGCTATGTCTGCTGGCCTTTCCTTCCGGCTTCTGGGTTCAAACAGCTTTTACTAGGACAATTCCTTTCTGCATCTCCAAATGTCTGAGTCTGAGCTGACTCTGAATTCTGAGCTGAGGTGTGCTCAGCTGCTGAGTCCCTTGGAGCTGTGCTGAGCTGAGCTGTTTCTCTCTCTTCTGACCTCTCCTTTTAAGCCCCATCCATTGTGGAAGGCACTCCCCTTAGATGGCCACAGATGTAATCAGCCATAGATAAATTTCACATTCTAGTGATTTAAATCCACAGCAACAGAACAACTGGGCAACATCACCTGACCAAGATGACACCTGAACTTAACTACTACATCCGCAAACAAAACTTCAGGGCTAGACACAGCATCACCGATGAATTTTGTCAATTTTAATATAAACAATATAAACAATATTAATATTGCAGAAATGTTATTTCAACTCAGGAAAGAGGAGGATGGACTGCTTCCCAAAACATTATAATAAGGCCAACACATCATGGTACCAACAAAATCTGATGACTATATTACAAGAAAATGAAACTATAGAACAATATTACTCATAGATTTAGACTAAACAAACTTCAAAAATTGTCACACCATATCCAACATTATATCAAAAGGCTAACATGTCAAAAACATGTAGGTATTATCCCAGAAAAGAAATGTCAGCTTAATATTTGAACATTAATCCCATAAATTCATCTTATTAACAGAATAAATAAGAAAATTTTGCAATTACCATCTCAATAAAAGTATAAAAAAGCACTTGTGAAATTTAAATCATATTCATGATAAAATTTATTCTCAGAGAAGTAGGAATAAAAGGACACTTCCACAATATGATAAAGGACATCTATGAAACATCTCAGCTATTATCAAATGCAATGAAAATGAACTGAAGGTTTCAATTTTGAAAAATTATATAAAATGTTTTATCTTTAAACTGGGTGATATTTTGGGCAGAGGCATGGCAGGGGGTGGGGCAGCATGTTTAAAAGTTCTTTCTCTTCCCTAGTGTGAAAAAGATATTCTGCTTGATTTCTAGAAAATGTAGAGGTTAAACATTTATGTTTGAGTCTAAGATTCATGTCAAATTGGATTTGGTATGTGGTGTAGGATATGGATATCTAGTCATTTAAGCACCAGTCACTGAAAAAAAACTATTCTGTCCACACTGAGTCACCTTGGTGCCTTTACTGACAATTGACCATATATCTGTAAGTTCTTTCTCACTCTTTATTCTGCTCCATTTATCTACTCATCTACATTTATGCAAGTACCACAGTGTCTTGATTATTGTAGGTTAATAACCATATTTGAAATTAGGTCATATAAATCCTGGACAGCATTTTTTTTTCAAGACAGTTTTGGCTTTCTAGTTCCTCTCTATTTCATGTCTGTTTAAGAGTCATCCTGGTTCTGGAAAAGTTGATACCAGAGTGAAGTTTGGAAGTCTTATAAGAACTAGGCCAATCTAGGACATTAGCAGCCACATTTCAGGTCCTGAAGAAGGATTTTGCCAGAAGAAAACCAATGACAGTATGACTTGAAATTTTAAAAAATGGCTTTCTTGGGAACGGCAAATAGGGATTGGCAATGTGATAAAACATGCACACTTAGATGAGTCATTAAATTTTAGTTTCTGTATCACATATACATATTTTCACCTATAAAAGCAAATAATAAGAGATAACTCTGAATATGTGTAGTCTCAATGTATGTGACTATCTGGAATCAGGGTTTGATTTATATTATAGCAATTGGCTGGGTAGTAAGGTTAGCACTCCTTCTTCTTCTTCAACAAAGTAAGAGCATTGAGCCATGGTCACTGTCATTTCATAGTGAGATCATTAAGGAATGATGAAAATAAGAATAACAGGTGGATTTTGTTTACATTATGAATACCAAGCCCCTACCTTGGAGAGATTCAGAATCAATAGAACTGGACATCTAGTGTCTGAAGAATAAAAAAGAAAAATTTTCATGTACTCTAAGGACACTTGGATTACGAACACCACCAAATACCTACTAGTAGAATTCCTTCCTCGTGCTAGCTCTTTCGTCAATCCTCTCACCTTCAACTGAACCATTCTTTGGAAGCCCTGTATTGCTTAGGCTTGGACCTCCTCTGATAACTATCTAAAACAGTCTTGTCTTCCCTAAACCTAAAACACAGGTAGCATTGACATATGCAGCAGACAGTCTCATTCTTACCAGAAGAAACACCTCATCCACATAAATACAAGGATGCACCTCTGATGAAAAAGACGTGATGTGCTCACATGAGCCTCATATTATCCCTGTTTCCAGTGAGGGTGAAAAACACAAAGTAAAGGTCTCTATGACAACATTTGATAAGATATATTTTATGTAATTTGTTTCACAAATATAAAGTATATTTAAACACATTCTCCCTAATATGTGTCTATGCTAATATATCATTCTTTGCAACATAATCTCTTCAAAGTACAGGTTGACATCTTTTATTCTTTAGTCTTATTTGGTTAATTTCGTCCTCTGTAAAAAATAATAACACAGGTAATTGGTGATTAATTCATGCAGACATAAAGTACAACATGAAAGCATTCTGACTTCATACTCATGGATATTTCAATATTCCACATTGCTATGCCTCTACCCTAGAGGACTACAACTGAGCAAACCCTTGTGATGATATCTTTGCATAAGCACACATATTCACTTATGCCCACTACATGGCCCAAATCAACAATGTCTGATTTCAGAAAATCTAAAACGATATTTCATAAATATGGTTTTATAAAATCTAAACTGTTTCACATTTGCAACATCTTTGCAACTAGAGAGATCTCTAATTGATGGTGTCTTCTTATATAAATTATGATCTATCACCATTTTGTATTGTATACATCCTTATTTTAAGAATATTTCCTATTGTTTCTTAAATTCAAGAGTAAACATAAATAGCATAATTTAAAATTACTTCAAAATCGAATAGGTTCTGGGGTGCAAGGGTAGTTGAGTGGTAGGATTCTCACCTGCCGTGTGGGTGACCTGGGTTCAATTCCTGGTCCATACATTTCCCTCCCCCCCCAAAAAAAAACCGAGCAGAACAAACAAAAAAAAATTCAACAAATGGTGCTGCAATAACGGGATTCTCACATGGAAAAACAATGAAATGTGACCCCAACATACAGCATACAAAAAAAAATTGAACCTAACACGTTCAAAATTTTGTCTCTAATTCTGCTACTAATTGTCATAAGGATGCCATAGCTAGATACTGAGATAACATAACAAATCAAGTGTGAAAAAATAGGCAATTGACTAATTTTAATGTTATAATTATATCTAAATAATAGATATATAACATATGCTATATAACATCTGTGATATGTAATAAATATATAATATTAATAAATGCTAAATACACTTCAAAAACATAATTCTGTAGCACTAAATGGTTCATTAATATTAACAGTATTTTTACAAGTCAAATCAGGATAGAGGGAAGAAAGGTGAATTTTATCACAAATGTGTATTGTACAGGATTTGTACACACCAACCAGTATGCCATACTATGGTGAATGTTGAAGGTTATTCAGATGAGTGTGCTTGTTTCAATATTATTTGACTTTGGAAATTAAAATAGAACCAAAAGGATTTTTAGTGAGCAATTTTTTCAAAGCCACTTTTACCTCTTTATTCCGTAGACTATAGATGATAGGATTCAGCATGGGAGTTAACCCAGCATACACCAAAGCCATGAACTTATCTATTTCCTGTGAATCTACAGCTGATGGCTTCAGGTACATGGAGAGAGTTGTGCCATAGAACAAAACCACAACAGTCAGATGGGCTGTACACGTTGAAAAGGCTTTGCTTCTTCCGTCCACTGAGCTGAGTCTCAGGATGTTAGAGAGAATGAAGGCATAGGAGATACAGATGAGGAGCATTGGTATGAGAATGACAAGTACACTGAGCACCAGCATGACTAACTGTACCATGGAGATGTCCACACAAACCAGTTTCAGGACAGCCAGAATTTCACAAGTGAAATGATTGATGTTTTCATGACCACAGAGAGAAAGCTGTAACACAGATGCAGATTCCACCAGGGCAGCAAGGCTGCCTGTCACCCAGGAGCCAACTGCCATCTGCACACAGACCCTTCTGTTCATGATGATGGAATATCTCAAGGGGTTGCAGATGGCCACATACCGGTCATATGCCATCATGGACAGGAGCGCACACTCGGTGGCACCCATAGTAAGAGCAAAGTACATCTGAGCAGCACATCCTGAGAATGAGATGGTGTTTTTTCCTGAAACAAAGTTAACCAGCATTGGAGAGAGAGCAGAAGAGGTGTACCAGATGTCCAGAAAAGAGAGGTTGCCGAGGAAGAAGTACATGGGAGTGTGCAGGTGAGAATCCAGAATGCTGATGGAGATCAAGATAATATTGCCCAGAAGTGTGATTGAGAACATCAGAAGGCACAGCACAAAAATAAAGATCTCAATTTTAGGATAGTGGGTAAACCCCAAAAATACAAAAACTGTTGCAGATGTCCAATTTGTCTGGAACATCTTATTCTGTTCTATTCATCGTTTTATATGCATAGAAGAATGAACATCACATACTGCATACAAAACAACAGACTTTCTACCCTATTAACTGGTATTCACTCCATTGAAATTGTGGTCTGTGTTTACTGGCTTCTCTAGCTTGGTGATAGTATTAGACATAAATGTTTTAAGTAATCTTTTATTAATAAAGAAACTTTAAATAAGAAATAGATAAATTAAAAATCAGCTGATATTTTCACCCAGATTTTCTTTTGACATAGCTGTAAGGGCCTTTATTTCACAAATATCTGATGAGAGAAAGAGAGAGGAAGCAGTCTTATCCTGTCTTTCTTCCTAAACCAGATTAGTAACTCATATATGGCTGCACCATCCATTTACCTCTGGACCATTTAAATGGTTTCCTTCCCCTAGATAATAGCCTTCTTACTTGACAGATTTCCTGCATTCCAATTTCATGTTTTCTTCAGGCACCCATAGAGATTTGTCCAAAATAATATGGACTTTTCAAGGAATATAAGTTATAGATTTCTACAACTGCAGCTTAATGTATTGAAGCCTTTGGATATTTAGATACAAACCAGATTTTCCTCCACAAACCTGGGAAAATGTCATGTGGACACATAGCAGAGAACTCTTTCACGTTGCAAGATTTGCCTTGAAAACTATGCTCTACAAACACTTTCCAAAGGCCATTCATTGGTGTTATAAGGCAATTTAAGTTCTTTGATGCTAAGGAAAAGTTTCTAATTGCGGGGCAAATTAAAGTTACAAACCTATTCATGCAACATTACAATTTCTGAGACTCCAGGGACAATGTTCCACAGATGCAATTATAGTCAGTAGCATATCTGTTCTAATTGTAGTGTTATTAAACAAGAAGTGAACTTGTCCCTGTCTATACTATGTTTGGAGAGGGGAAACTTTGCTCCTCATTGTCTAAATCTGCCAAGTTGGCTAATTTCTATAATATCAAAAAGAATTGTGACAATTTCTCCTTCATTTTGTGGTGGATATCATAATATGTATCACATCAAGTTGTATTTTATGTGCAGCCCACCAAATATGTAGGGTTACAAGTTTATGGCATCATTTATTGTTCTTCATGATTCAAAGAGAAGATTTATGAGAAGGGATGAAGAATCTTGAGCTTTTTCTTCAAATCGATCCCCTTTTGGGAAGGCTGTTCCATTAAATCATGGTACCTTGACCTTTCAGAAACCTAGAGAAGTCTCTGCTTATTTAAATGGTACTTTGTAATCCTGGTACACACTTACCCATTTTCCTATTAAGGGGCTGATGGTGTATGATGGATGGTGGCATGGGAAAAATGTGCCGTGATTTTCTCACTATACAATTATGACTGGATATTTTCTTGTCAGTAAAAGTCTATAATCAAAGCCATTAGTTTATTATCTATATTATTTATCATATTTATTCTTCTTCTCTGAGAAGTTTATAAATTTAAAATATTGCCAAGATCTTTAAAAGCATGACCAGAAATCCCCTCATCATTCTATATTATATGTCAATCAGAGTGCAGTCTTGAAACCTTTCATAAATTCTGCTTCCATGAGAATAAAATCTTTCAGCCTTGAGAATGACGCATATGTTTCACTTCTTAAAATACAGGAAAGCTTTTTTTTCTAGGTAAACTGAGGTCCTTGATGCAAAAAAAAAATGAAAAACCTTTTCACTTCACCACTTTAGTATGTCATATATGCAATTGATGATCCTCATTGAGCTTCAGATGATTCATCTGTAAGTGGGAGCTGATGATAAATCCTTTTCAGAGTTATTGTGAGGCATACAGACATTTTATGGAAAGCAAACAGTGCAGCAATGTGCATAATTATCATTCAATTCCTTTCTTTGAATATCTTTATACTTATCTCTTGAAACTTCTTCCTGTCTTTGTCTCCCTTCTTGGAATTTCTCTCCTTATTTGATTATAGCAATATCATTGCTTTTCTTTCCTCATTTAAACAAGATTCATTGCATCCTAACAAAAATATTTGGAAATCAGAAGAAAAGAGGCTGACTGGTATCTGCAACCTGAGCCCACCTATTTAACTCCCCAACATTCCACTAAGTCCCTTTATCCAATATTCCTCTCAACCCTTTTGTTGGATAAGTTTATCCTACCCATTAGGATACTATAGACACATGCTGGTAGGTCCTGAAGAGAATCGTGTATGTTGACCTTAGAGTATGAGGTAGTGGGGAGGGTCACTGAAACATAACTTGAAGTCTAACCATCAAAGGTTGGGGTAGACGCTGGTGACAAGACTGATGAAGGCCACTCAACTGACTTGCTACTGTATATGAAGCAACAGACCTCATTTACACTTTGAAGAGGTCTCAAGGAACACTGAAAGAAAGAGGAACTTCCATTAAATTTGTTGTACAGAAGAGAAAGAGTCAAAAATCTTGGCAAGTTTCCTGATACTTATTAATCTCAAGTCTTCCCTAATTCATTCATGGCAATAATAGTTATTCTTGTGCTTGGGCCAAAACAGTAGAGGCTATCTTTGACTCCTTTTCACTCTCTTACCCTTTATTCAAAACAAAATAAGGTCAGGACCCAACTGTCTAAAAATAACTTGTCAGGATTAGAGCATTTGATGATTGTGGACTACCACATGCCAAAAAGCTTGGATCAGACTAACCCTCCAACCACTAAAAACTATAAACTCTTAATTAAGTATGAAAAATAACTTTTTGAGGGCACTAGAAGGCAAGCTAAATAGTCAGTACTGGAGGAGATTCAACCTCTGCTACAGCAGAAACACAATGGGTAATGTCCACACTTCTATGGTTTTCCCCTCAAGGGAAGCAGCTAGAGCTCAAGCAGAATGCAAGTCTTACCAGGCTGAGAAATATGAAATCAGCGTTGTAGCTATGGGAGCAACTGATAATTTATGGAGAAATCTACAAAAAGAGTGAGTCACACAGAAAGACCAAAATCTAGACAAAATCCCCACTCCAACCCTTGGCTCACATATGAATCAGGCATGTGTAGAGTGAGACTCCTTGGAACCTAGGAAAATGTGACAATAGGAAGACTGAAAGGGCTGATCAGAGACTTTTGCAACAGTTCAACTCAGGGGAGACAGAGTTGGTGTTCAAGCTCCACCAGAGTAAAGGGGCTTGGTAAATGCTTCCAGACTTCCACTGAAATCCTTGTCCTTTCTTCCTGCATCAGACAGACACTCTGGCCCAGAACAATGTGGTAAGTTTCTTCACACATGGGGTGGGGGTGGTAGGGAAGGGGAGGGTTGAGGCATATAAATTAATAAGCATCTCATTTCATAACCAAGCAAGTAGTATAATTTATTTAATATTCTTCAAATAATCATGTATTATAGAGTGTGGATTTATTTGCTATAAGTAATTCTTTATTCAGAGACAATCTGCAAATGATATTCAGTAGATAAGGTCTTGTTATCCAAGCATATAACATTAGTCTCTTCACTCATAGATTCAGTTGATAAGAGCTTCAAAATGGTCATCTGCCTATTGCTTTCCTCATCCTTCTTGGACCATGCCCCATAAAGGGAGGCAGGGTATCATAGGCACATTACTTACCTCCTTCATCCATGATCAATGGGAAATTACTGTCATAAAGGTTTTATGTTTTACATAAGGTGATTTAATATACATCTATCGAATGTAGAGTGAAATAATTTAACAATCCATACTGTAGTCCCAAGTGCAACCATGAGAATTGCTAGAAGGAAATAGAGCAAAAAAATGCTAATAGAGGGGATATAAGGTTATAGCAAGAATAATTGATTAATTTAAAATAATGCAGATATATGGACTAAAAATAGAGAGGACAAGCAGGAAACTGACAGCAAGATTGCAGAATTGAGCAAAATCATAATTACTTAAATATAAATGAACTAAAGGCTCCAAGTGAAACAAGATGGTGAGAGCAGATAAAAAAGAAAGACACAGCTTTATGTTTAAAAAATACACTTTAACCAAAGACACAGACAAGTTGAAAAGTAAAAAGATTGAAAAACACTTACATGTAAAACTAAATAAAAAAAGCTTTAATGCCTACATTAAGGTCATACAAATTAATTTCAAGAAAGAGAATATTAAAAGATGTAGAAAATAAAATATTAAATCATCAAGAATAAATTAAAATGAAAGGTCAATGGACATCCAGCTAAGAGCATAAACCTAAATCCATGAAACAAAAATTGATGCGGATAAAGGGAAAGTGGAAAAATATGTGATCATATCTGAAGAATTTTCACCCTCATTTTTAATAATTGAAGGAGTACATGGATAAAATTCAGTATGAATTGGAAGGTTGTAAACTATCAAATAGTTTAATCCACCTGACATTTTCAAAACAATATTCAGCAATTTCAGAATCACATCTTTTTCAAATGCATATTGAATACTCTCCAAATAGATCAATGCTGATTCATAAAAGACATCTCAATAAACTTCATAAGACTGAAATCATACCCATTATGTTCTATGAAACACAACATTGAATATAATGCCACTAAAAATATTATCTAGAAAATTCTACAATATTTGGACCTTAAGCCATAAAATTCTAAATTCCCAACTTGTCAAAGAAGAAATTACAAGCGAAACTAAAACGTATTTTGGACTGAATGATAATGGAAATGAATCATATCAAAATTTGTGAGATGCAGCAAAAACAGTGCTTTGGTAGACAGATACAGCTTTCAAAGATTGTAGTAAGAATGAAGAGGGTTTTGTATCAGTGCAACTAAAGAAACTTGAAAAAGATTGCAACTAAAGAAACTAGAAAAAGAAGCACAAAGTGGTCCATGGTAAGTAGAATGAAATAAATAATAAAGATCAAAGCAGAAATTGTGAAAGAGAAGAGGAAAAGACAATAGAGAAAACAATAGAGTCAAAACTTGGATACCTGATTTAGGAAAGACAATAATCTCAAAAATTAAAACCTCAGAAATAAGAGAGCAGATATCACTGCAACTCTTATTGATATTTCAAAGATAATAGGAGACTTTATTACCTACTTTATGCCAAGAAATCCAACAATAGGTTAAATATATAAATTTCTGAAAAATCACCACTTTACCAAGATCTACACAATAAAAAAGTTGGAAAACCTGAATAGACCTATAATCAGTGTGGAAATGGAATATCCCTACAAATAAAACTTCATACCTACAGATGTATCCCTAGTGAATTTTATCAATTTAAAATATAAATATAATAAATATATAAATATAAATAGTAATAGTAATATTCTGGAAATTTTATAACAACTCAGAAAATAAAAGAAAATGGAATGCATTCCAAAGCTTTATTATAAGGCCACATAACCTGGTACAATTCTGAGATAGATATTACAAGAAAGGAAATTATAGAACAATATCACTCATGGATAAGTTAACAACCCGTAAAAATTATTGGCAAATCATATCCAGCATTAAATAAGAAGGCAAATATATCAAGAACAAGTAGGTGTTATCCCAGAAAAGAAATGTCAGTTTAATATTTGAACATTATCCCTTTTAAGTTAACCTTAGTAACAGAATAAAGCAGAAAAATTATAATTAACATGTCGATAAACGAAAAGAAAAGCTTTATAAAAAGCAAATCTTTTTCATGATAAAAATTATCCTCAGTAAACTGAGAATAAACAGATAGTTCCACAATATGACAAAGGACATCTATGACACATCTCAGCTGTGAAAAGAGAAATGAAGTTTTAAATTCTGTAAAATTATAAATGAGGTTTATCTATACAGAAGTGACATTTTGAGGGGGTTCTGTTTTAAAATTATTTGTCTTTTCCAAGGTAAAAAAGATATTTTCCTGGATTTCTAGAAATTGCACAGATTAAACATTTTTGTTTGAGTCTCTGAGTCACCTCAAATTGAATTTGGTGTATGGTGTAGGATATGGATATCCAGTTGTTCCAGCACCAGACATTGGGGACAAAACAAACAGACAAAAAAAACTATCCTTTTTACACTGAGTCTTTTTGGGCACTTTTATTGACAATCAATTGACCATATATTTGTGGATTCTTTCTCATGTTTTATTCTGCTCATTTAAACTATTTGTCTATCTTTATGATAATAGCACAGATTCTTGATTATTGTAGGTTAATAACTAAGTTTGAAATTAGGTCCTATAAATCCTGCAGCATCACTTGTTTTTCAAAAGTGTTTTAGTTTTATAGTTTCTGTCATTGGTCCTGAAGAGTTGATACCAGATAGACATTTGAAAGGTTTATAAGAACTATGCCAACTCAGGGCCTTTATATCCACACTTTAGGAACTGAATATGGATATTTCTCAGAAAAAAAATAATAACAATATGGCTTGAATATTGGAAAAATGGTTTTGGTGGGAATGGGGAAAAAGAATTAGGAATGTGATAAAACATGCACACTTTGATGTATGCCTTATATATGTATTTTTCACCCATAAAAACAAATAATAAGAGAAAACTCCTTGAAGAAGAATAGGATCGATGTCTTTGATTACCCGGAACCAGGGTTTATTGTAAATTGTTGTAACAGTTGCCTGGGTGGTAAGGTTACCACTTCTTCCTCTTCAACAAAATAACATAGCATTAAGTCATGGTCATTGTTGTTTTATAGTGAGATTATTAAGGAATGATGAGAGAATAGGAATAACTGGGTTGCTTTTATTCACAATATAAATATCCAGCCCCTACCTTTGGAGAGATTCGGAATCAATAGAACTGGAAATCTGGTGTCTGAGAGATTTAAAAAAAAATTCTCATATACTCTAAGGGCACCTGAGTTAAGAACAGCACAGTACCCACTAGTTGAAGCCTTTCCTTGTACTGCTTCTTTGATCAACCCTTTCACCTTCAACTGAACCATTCCTTGCAAGTTCTGTATTGCTTGGGATGGAGACTCCTCTGCTAATTATCTACGAGTGTCTTCTCTGCCCAAACCCAAAGCTCAGGCAGCACTGGTGTATGCTACAGAGACACACTTTCTTACCAGAATAAACACCTCACCCATATAAATGCAAGGAAACCTCCATGATAAAAAAAGCATGTCATATTCATGTGGGCTTCATATTATTCCCCAGAACCAAAGATGGAAAAGAGAAAGAAAAGCTCACAAATATGCAACATTTGAGAAGTTACAATTTATGAAATTTGGTTCACATATATAAAATATATTTATAAATATTCTCTCCCAATGTGTGTCTACATGAATATACCATTTCTCTTGCAATGTAAACTCTTCAGGACAGAGATTGTCGTCTTTTGTTCTTCAGTCTTAGTTGGTTAATTCAGTGCACTCTGTGAAAAAATAGTAACATGAGTACATGGTGTTTAATTAATACAGGCACACAAAGTACAACATGAGAGCAAATCTGAAGATATGCCCATGGATAATTCGAGATACTCCATTGCTATACCCTTACCCCACCTCATATATACGACTACAGCTGTGCAAACCCTTGTGATAATATCTTTGCATAGACACATATATTCACTCACTCCCCACCTATAGAACCCAAATAAACACAATTGTCCCTTCAATATTTCATCAAATCAAAAACCATATTTTTTTCCACATTACAACATTTTGGAAACTAGGAAGAGTTCTTTAATTGATGGTATCTTGGTTTTATAAATTTTGATCTATCACCACTTTGAATTGCACCCATGCTTATTTTAAGAATACTTCTTATTGCTTTTTAAATTCAAGGGTCAATATAATAAAGTAAGCTGAAATTACTTCAAAATCTAATAGCTTCAATATGTTAACTTTAACTGTGCTAGTTATTGTCACAGGGATGCCTGAAATAGATATTGAGGTGATTTAGCAAGCCAAGTGTGAGACAATAGGCAATTATTTAATTTTAATGTTATATTTATATATAAATAAAAGATATAGAACATATGACATATATCATCCATGATATATGATAAATATATAATGTAAATACATGCTAAGTACATTTCCAAAAACATAATTCTGTGTTACTAAATGGTTCATTAACATCAACAATATTATTTACAAGTCCAATCAAGTTAGAGGACAGAAAAGTAAATTTTTATGACAAATGCATACTGTTCAGTTTATGCCATCCAGTTTATTGTTCAGGTTTATGCCATCCAGTATACAGACTTATGGGTAATATTTGAGATTATCCAGGTGAGAGTGCTTGTTTTAATATTATTTGAGTATAGAAATGAAGATTGTACCAAAAGGAATTCTAGTCAGCAGTTTTTTCAAAGCCACTTTCACCTCTTTGTTCCGTAGACTATAAATGATAGGATTCAACATGGGAGTTAATCCAGCATACACCAAAGCCATAAATTTATCTACTTCCTGTGAATTTACTGCTGAGGGCTTCAGGTACATGGAGAGAGCGGTGCCATAAAACAAAACCACAACAGTCAGGTGGGCTGTACACGTTGAAAAGGCTTTGCTTCTTCCATCTGCTGACCTGATTCTCAGGATGCTAGAGAGGATGAAAGCATAGGAGATACAGATGAGGAGCATTGGCATGGGAAGGAGAAGTGTGCTGACCACCAGCATGATTAATTGTGCCGTAGAAGTGTCTACACATACCAGTTTCAAGACAGCCAGAATTTCACAAGTGAAATGATTGATGTTGTTATTCCCACAGAAAGAAAGCTGTAGCACAGATGCAGATCCCACCAGCGCAGTGAGGCAGCCTGTCATCCAGGAGCCAACTGCCATCTGCACACAGACCCTCCTGTTCATAATGATGGAGTATCTCAGGGGGTTGCAGATGGCCACATACCGGTCATACGCCATCATGGACAGGAGCACACACTCAGTAGAGCCCATAGCAAGAGATATGTACATCTGAGCAGCACATCCTGAGAATGAGATGGTGTTTGTCCCTGAAATAAAGTTTATCATCATTGGAGTGAGAGCAGAAGAGGTGTACCATATGTCCATAAAAGAGAGGTTACTGAGGAAGAAGTACATGGGGGTGTGCAGGTGGGAATCCAGAACGCTGATGGAGATCAAGATAATGTTGCCCAGAAATGTAATCAAGTACATCAGTAAGCACAGCACAAATACAAGAATCTTAACTTTAGGGTAGTAGGAAAACCCCAGAAATATAAAACCTGTCACAGATGTCCAATTTGCCTGGAACATTTTATTTTGCCCTATTCATCTTTTTATGTACAAAGAAGGATTAACATCTCATACAATATCCAAAACAGAAGACATTCTTCCCCATTCTCACATCTTAATTCCATGAATTTGTTGTCTATGTTTAAAGGTTCCTCTAACTTGGCAATAGTTTTAGGAATATATGTTTGAAGGAATCTGTCATCAATAAGGAAAATTTCAAGAAGGAAATCAATAAAGTAAAAAAATCTTTAATCTGATATTTTGCCAAAATTTATTTTGACTTTGCTGAGAAAGAGGAAGGAAACAATCTTATGCTGTCTTTTTTCTTCCAAATCCAGATTTGTAACTCATCTATGGTTATGTCATCCATTTACCTCTGGACCATTGATATGATTTCCTTCCTTTAGTTTGGTAATAGTCTTCTTTCTTCAGAGATATTTTGCTTTCAATTATGTAGTTCTTCAGGTATTCATAGAGATCTGTCCAAAATTATTTGGGAGATTCCAGGAATATAAGAAGGTATAGGTTTCTGAAGCCACAAATTAATTTACTGAGAACTGTGAATATTTAGAAACAAAACAAGCATTTGCTTCTCAAACCCAGGAAAATTATGACAGGTATTTTCATAATAGCGCACACATTGCAGAGATTTTTTTCATACTGCGAGGGTTTCCCTGAAGTCTGCGATCTGAACACAGCCTCCAAAGGACAATTCATTGGCATTATAAGGCTATTTAAGTTCTTTGATGCTAATGAAAAGTTTCTAATTTCTGTGACAAATTCAAGTTAGAAATCTATTCTTGCAGTATTACAAATGTGAAACTCCAGGGACAATGTCCCACAGATCCAATTATAGCAAGTAGCTCATCTGTTTTAATTGTAGTGTTATTCAACAAGAAACAAGAATTTTCCTATCTATACTGTGTTTGGGAAGGAGAACTTTACCCTGGTCCTTATTATGAAAGTCAGTCATATTGGTTAATTGGTATAAGATGAAGGAAAATATTGCCGTTGTTTTATCCTTCATTTTGAGGGAGGATATCCTTTCAGGTTTAAGATCGGGTTGTATTTTCATGAAAACTACCAATGATGAGGGTTGCAAACTGAATGACTCAAAGAGGAGACCTATGAGAACAGGTATTTTCATGCAAGGGTATGGAAGAACCCAGGGCTCTTTCTTCAAAGCAGAGCTCATTCTGAGGAGTAAGTTTCATCATATAAAGACTCCTTGACTGTTTAGAAATACACAGAAGTTTATGTTTATCTCAGTGTTGCTTTGTAATCCTGTTCGCTCACAGCTTGCCCGTTCTCTATTTGAGAGGCTAGTGGTGCACGGTTTATGGTGGTGTGCAGAAAACATGCTGTTATTTCATCACTGTAAATCATTTATGATTGGGTAAGTTAATTTTAGTAAAACTCTGAAGTCCTGGTCATTACTGAGTTATTGCTCATCAAATACATACTCATTCTCAGAAAAGGTTATAAATTTGAACTATTGCCAAGATTTTAAAAAACACAACCAAAGTCACCTCCTCACTATCTAATATATTGCAATCAGAATGCAACTTTTGGATCTCTTATTAACTCTGCTCATAGAGGAATCTAATTTTTCGGGCCTCAGGTTGATTTACATGATTCATTTCTTGACTATAGGCCATCTTGTTGCTTAGGAAAGGCTTTAGTACTACAAAAACCTTCCACTTCACCTTTTCAGGGTGTTATCTTGGACCAGTTGAGGATGCTCTTTGAGCTTCAGTTTACTCAACTGTAAAAGGGTAATGACAACATATCCTTGTTAGTGTTGTTGTGAGGAATAGAAATAACTTATGTAAATCTACCAACAGAGAATTGATATATTAATAATTGCTTAATTGTTATTAGATTTCTCACCCTGTTTTCTACTTACCTCTTGAAACCTCGTCCTTTTTTGTATCAAGGTTTCCTTCTCATTTGTACTTTCATGATTGCCTTACTTTCCTCATTGAGTCAAGATTCACTGCAACCCTAAAAATAATTGTTGAAATTAAAACAAGAAAAATATTGACTGACACCTGACTCCAAGGTCCCACCCTTCTTCTGAATTTTTCTATCCAACACCACCCCCAACTCACCTTGTAGATAAGTGTGCTCTCCTGCTCAGGTCCTGTAGACAAATGCTTATAAGACTTGAGGAAAATCATTCAGGTTGACCTGAAACTGTATAGGGGGATATGCCCGGAGAGTAATGCTTTAGTGCTTTACTCCTCAGGTGGAGGACACTGACTAAGACTGATGAAGACTGCCCACCTAGACACTCTATAATAGGCACCAGACCAACTTTTACTTTGGAGAGAGCTCAGCAAACACCGAAAGAAAGAGAAACACTGAATCAGCATGGAATTTCCTGTATAGAAGTGAAGGAGCCAAAAATTCTTGGAAAGTTTCCTGCCACATATA
The DNA here is from genome assembly GCA_004026745.1 of Myrmecophaga tridactyla. Taxonomy (NCBI): domain Eukaryota; kingdom Metazoa; phylum Chordata; class Mammalia; order Pilosa; family Myrmecophagidae; genus Myrmecophaga; species Myrmecophaga tridactyla. The sequence goes on from PVIY010013469.1 coordinate 50,540, forward strand.
AATCTCTAGTCTTCCCTACCTTCATTAATGGCACCTGCATTATTCATGTAGTCAGGCCAAAAACATAGAAATCATCATGATTCCATTTTCTCTCTCTTAACCTGTATCCACTAGAAATAATGTGAAGGCAACATCTGCTTGAAAAGTATGTATAAGATTTCTAGCTTCTGGTAATAGTGGAGTATCTTTTGGCAAAGTATCATGGATCATATTAACTCTCCCACTATTACCAATTATAAACTCTGGATTAAGTATAAAAAACAACTGTTTGTGTATACTAGAAAGTAATCAAAAGGAGGCAAATCAAAAGTATTCTAACTTTTGGGGAAATGAAACACACTGTGTTAGGCCCATATTGACATGGTGTTTCTCTCAAGGTGTTTCTCCAGGCTGAGTAGCAGACAGAGCTTAAGCAGAAAGCAAGAGTTGTTGAGCTAAGAAATCAGAAATCAGTATTTGTTAATGTTGGAGCAGCTGGTGATTCAGGGAGTAATCTTGGAAAAGAGGGAACCATAGATGGGAAGACTATCCCCTATAATTCTTGGCCAACTCTTGAATTGAACATATGTAGAGTGTGATTCCTTGGAAGAGCTGAGCAGAGATTTTTACCAGCAGCTCACTGCAGGAGAGATAGTGTTGGTGTTCAAGCCTCCCTAAAATAGAGGGGCTTGGTAAATGCCTCCAGATTTCCACTGAAAGCCTTATTATTCCTTCCTGCATGAGACAGGCACTCTGGCCCAGAATAATGGATGTGGCCTTTCATGAGATATGCATGGTTACTTCACATTTCAGGAGGAGCATTTAAACTAAAAAGCATTGCATTTTCTACCCCAGCAAGTTGTTTAGATTATGTAACATTTTTCTGGGAGCCAATCTCCCATAGGAGATTCTGCATTTATTTACCACAAGTAATTCTTTACCTTGAGAATCTCTCCAAGGTAAAGATAAGGTCTCTTCTCCCAACAAATATCATCAACTGGTTACCCAGAGATTCAGTTGAGAAGGACTTGTCACCTGCCTTTTGTTTTTCTCTCTCCCTTAGGAGCATGTCCTTGGTAAAGGGAGTAAATGGATTAAAAGCAACTTGCTCAACTCCTTTATCCATGAGCACATGGAAGTTTGCTGTCATAAAGGTTTAACATTTGATGTGAGTTGATTTAATGTAAATTCATTGAAGATAGAGTGAAATAAGTTCAGAATGCATAGTGTAAGCCCAAAAGCAACCACTAAAAATAATACAGAAAGATACAACCAAAAGAGTAAGCAAAAAGAGGATATGAAAAATAAGGAATAAAGATTAGAGGAGAGGGGCCACAGTGGCTCAGCAGGCAGAGTTCTCACCTGCTATGCTGGAGACCCAGGTTCAATTCCTGGTGCCTGCAAAAAAAAAGATTAGAGAAGACAGAAAGCAAATAATAAGATTGTAGAGGCAAATGAAATTATATTAATAATTATATATAAATGGACTAACGATACAAATTGAAAGATACATTATTGGACTGGATAAAAAAGGAAGACCCAGTTTTACATTTTTAAAAAAATACATCTTAAACAAAGACAAGTTGAAAAGTAAGAGGATGGAGAAACATACAACATTATTCAAAAATTAAATGAAAGAAAGCAGAAATGCCTAATTAATTAATATTAGACAAATTAACTTCAAGAAAATGGTTCTTTTTAAAATTTTTTGACATTTTTTATTGTAAAATATAACGTATATACAAAAAAGCAATAAATGTCAAAGTACATTGTAACAAGTAATTATAGAGCAGATTTCAGAGTTTTAGTATGGGTTACAGTTCCATGATTTCCCTTCTTTTAGTTTTCACTGTCTTGGAGCAAGACACTGCTCCAAGGGTCTGCTCCAAGACACTGGAAACTAAAAGAAATATCAATGGAATGATTTAACAGTCATCACTCATTTGTTAAATCCTATCTTCTCTGTTATTACTCTTCCTTCTCTTTTGAACTTTCTCCTAATCTTTAACAGGATTTGGGCTGTGTCCATTCTAACTTTTTCATATTAGAAAGGGCTGTCAATACTATGGGGTAGGGGGTTGGAACTAGCAGATATTCTGGAAAGACTGGACCCTCTGGGTTTCAGGATTTACCTGGCCTAGGAACCCATCTGGAGGTTGTAGTTTCCTGGAAAGTAATCCTAGTGCATGGAACTTTTGTAGCATCTCAGATAGAACCCTAGGTGCTCTTTAGGGTTGACAGGAATGGTTTGGTTGGGGGTTGGCAAATCATAGTAAATAGCAATACAAGAAAAAGATCTTAATAGAGATAGAGGATGAAAAATTCAAATCATCTAAAGACATTAAAATAAATGCTCAATATATGCAACTAGTAACATAGCTCCAAATCCATGATACAAAAATTAACAAAGCTAAAGGGAAAATGAAAACAATTATAAACATATCTAGAGATTTTTAATGACTACTTTCAGGAATGATAGGATAAATGGAAAAATTCACTGTGGATATAGATTATAAAACAAGATAAAAATTGATCTGATTGACATTTACAACACACTATTCAATAATTTCTGAATCACATCTTTTTCAAATGCATATTCAGTGTTCATCAACATGAATTACATTCTAGCTAATAAAAGACATCTCAAAAAGATTGAAATAATACAAAGTATGTTCTCTGAGCACAAGAGAATTAAATTTGCAGCCAATGACTAAATCATGTCCAGAAAATATCAAAATATTTGCAACTTAAGTACTATACATCTTAATAACCAGCATGTCAAAGAGGAAATCACAAGAAAAACTGAACAACATATTTTGAACTGAATGATAACAGAAACACAGCATACCAAAATTTGGCAGATGTACCTAAAGCAGTGTTTTCATAGAAAGATATAGCTTTAAAAAGATTATAGCAAGAAAGAAGAGGTTTTATACTGATTACCTAATTAAAGAAGCTAGAAAAGGAAGAGCAAAGTAGACCAAAATAAGTGGAAGGAGACAAATAATAAAGAAAAAAAGCAGAAACCATGAAAAGGAAGGGAAAAAGAAAATAGAGAAATTAACAAAGCCAAAAGATGGATAGCTGAAAGATTAATAAAATTAATAAACCTCTAGTTAACTTATTTAAGGAAAAAAATAATGAATTCACAAATTTAAAACTTCAGAAATGAAAGAGGGGATAGCACTACAGTTCCAACAAATACTTAAAGGAGAATGGGGGGCATTATTTACAACTATTCCAATAAATTCAGGAACTTAGATAAAATGTACAAATCTGGAAAAGCACTATTTACCAAGACTAACACAATAAATAGAAACTCTGAATAGATGTATAACAAGTGAAGAAATTGAATGAGTAATTTAATTATTTTCCACAAATGACACCTCTGACCTACAGACTGCATCAGCAGCGAATTTAGTCAACTTCAATAATAAACAATATTATTCTTACCGAAATGCTTATATCAACTGAGAAAACAGGGTAGGAGAGAATGCTTCTCAAAACTTTGTTCTTGGTTCAGTTATCCTCAAATTGATCTACCAATTAATGCCTTCCCACTCAAATCTATATTTCAAATATAGAAATGATAATATGAAAGAGCTCAAAACAACAGGAAAAATAATGGAAGATGATTAAGACTTGAAACTGTGAAGATGCAACATTGAGTTGGAAGAGCTAAGGAAGAGCAGAAAACAAGCATCTTGAAAGAGGCATGGACTGGCTGTCCAGCCAGTTAAGAACCAGGATGATGAAGGCCATCTGCCTGGAGATGACAGGTGGACCTAAATGCTGACCCAGGTGTGGCCTTGCTTGTTCCAGCATTGAGGGCTCAGGAGAGCCTAGGTGCTCAAAAGCATAAAGAGATAGGTATGGAGGAACAGAGAGAAGCTAGGAAGAGGCAGTAAAGCATCCAAATGAATTGAGATCCTCTAGCCATACCATGCTGCCCTCTGGTCCCTGTCTCTGGTTATGGTCTAAAAGATTGAAAGTTTATCAGATACAGATGAGCATGGGATTAATCAAATGACTGCCTTGAAAGCAATGGTGTTGGGGAACTATATGAAGCAGAAACACAAATGCACATCCTGGGGCTACATCCAAAGGGGGAGAAGTTTCCAAGGAAGGCCAGTGATGGGCACAGTGGCTGATGGTCAGAAGGCCTCTTGTTACTTAGGTGACCCAGGCAATACAAACTCAGCATTTCTAATGCTCTTCCCTACAAAACAAATAAACACACCCATACACTCAGAGCATGCTTTCCCTGATCTATTTGTGATGCTGAATAATTCATTTATCTAACACTTACTAATTTGCAATTACTATGTTAGCTAAGAAGATACGTGATAAGAAGATTCAGACCCTTCTCTTAATATCCTCTCAGTTTAATCAGGGAAATTTGGCACTATTTGTGAATTGTGGGAAGGGGACCATAAACCTTGCTGCAGTTTGGATGTGGGTTGCCAGGGTCTTCCTGAAAAAGTTGATACCAGAAGGGAGTTTGGAGTTATTAAGTTAAGCCATTTTAAAGGCTTTATACTTCAAATTTTAGTCACTGAAGAAGAATTTTTCCAGGAGAAAACAATTTCAATATAGCTTGAGTTAAAAAATAATACTTTTGATGGTATTAGAGAGAAAAGACTGGGTATGAAATAAAACTAAAATTAAGACTCTGATAGTAAAAAAGAGAGGGGTTTTAGTTCTGCAATGGTAAAAGAAACTGAAGGGTGTATTACTTTTCCTTGAGTTATAGCATCACCTGGTGTTTGCTGCCCAGTATAACTTTATTCAGAGAATTTGAGAGAATGTCATAGTTAAAACTAATTTGAGATTATTAAGAAAATAGGAAAATGAGTTCTCAGCTGAGATCACAAAGTGGCCTTGCAGGCACTTAATTAAAGTCTTCTCCCCATATGATTTAGAACCTCCAGAGAGCAACATCAAAAATGTATTCATAAAAGGCCCTGAGGGGCTGGGCAGCCCATTTCAGTAATCTCAGGGTGGTTCATATGCATTGTTAAATGCATCAGGGAAGTGATATAATAAATATGTGGGACTGTGAGACTTTCTTTAACACGTTACTGATCTCCTCTAAGGAGGACAGTCATGCATCCCTGAGTGCATGCAAGTCTGGTTTAAAAAAATCTTTATACTTCCCCTAAGATGAATCATGATCAAGGGAAAGGCAACTTTATCTCCTGAGGGGTAAGCTAATGCTTATGATGAAAATGGAGCCACATTTTCTAGAAGGGAAAAAATGTTTAACCAAGATTAGGGTTATTGCAAGGGAGGGTATCTTGGCACCTGCTATTTAAGACCTCTTTAGAGCTCTACTCAAAGGCTGGAATTAATAATAGTCTTTTGAATGTAGGAGAAAGATTGGGGTCCTCTGAAATAACCAGTTTACCACAATCCCTCTGATCTGCTCTCTAAGTAAAGACATTGCTTTCTTGGTATCAGGCAGCCCGGCCACTTAGTAAGCATTGTGTCATGTTTCTTGAACTGGGACACTAGCAAAGCAAATGCTTTCAGCTGATGTTGACAGTTGGGTGCATGGAACTGTGGTTTAAGTTGATTCTCCGAAACAGAATGAAGAAGACATTGCCTCACCCCTGCATGGGCAGGGATCTCAGAGCCTGAAGGTCTTTGATTTAGTGCCTCTTTCTGCTTCCCAGTGTGATACTTTGCTTGGTTGGTGTTCTCTAAAGCTAGTGTAGACACTAGGAAGAGAGAGAGAGAAAAAAAATGTTTCTAAGGAAGAGTTCTTAGGAGCAAACTCAAAGCACTGTGGCCAAAGGAATCATCAAAACAGAAGGTGACTTTCAGCCTGAACCAACAACGTGTGGGAAAACCAAAGCGTCTGAAATTCAGGGGAGATGAGAGCAAGCAATAATGGATCCAAGTGGACAGGTCGGGGGTCTAGATTAGTGAACAGAGTGGCACACATGGGTGGAGTTTTGTGTATTTCTGGAGGCATGTAGAATTTAACTACACACTTTAGGTCCCACACGGAAAGACTAATACTGGCCCACGCCCTGTAGAAATTGAGACACAGCTCAATGTGTGAACCCTGCACCTCACATTTTTCTTAGTTTGTTCCTGTGGAAGCCTTATTAAATTCAAATAAGCTTTTACCATGTTCTCGTGCCACTAGATGGAGGCAGAGACTAACTTGTCTTTCCTTGAGCCCTTCTATTGAAAACATTTCACAGGAAAAAAGAACAGAAATTCACTGGTTTCTGTTTCTTCTACCTATTGTTATTGATATTTACAAATGGCATAAAAATGATTCATTAATTTAAAATGTTTTGTTTTATTTGTTAAAATATTTTAAAGCAAAATAAAGTACGGAAGAGAGCTGAGTACTGTCATGTCAACGATTAAATACTAAGGGTTGGTTCTGTGTTGAGTGTTGATCTGGAGGTTGTGGGGAATATGAATAGAAGGATTCATCTCTGTCTTTGAATTTATCAATATCTCTTACACTCCTATTTCAGTCAGTGGCTTGCTTGCCTTACAGCTGCTGAGGGGAAAAGATGGTAATGCCCTAGGAGTGGTGCCGGTAGCTCCAGGCTGTGTGTGATCAGGAGATCGCAAGATAAGACAGTGTTGGTTTCAATGATAAGGGACTGTTTGTGCTGGAGACAAGGTCACACCCCAGAGGAGTTTCTAAGAGGGCTTTAAAATGATTTACCTAGAAGAGATTATGTTGATTTATTTTGAAGGGCATCAGTGAGGAGTTGTTGAATTTCATGAGATGACCCACATGATCCCTGTATGGAAATGTATACTATATCATTGAACCTTTATGCTAAGATGCAGTAAGAAATGGACTGCTCCTTCTTTTCCATAACTTCCTTCTCTCTCTCTCCCTCCCTCTTTCATACCTTCCTTCCTTCCCTTCTTCTTTCATTCCCTCCTCCTTCCTCCCTCCATCCTTCTTTCTTCCTTCCTTCCTTTCTTTTTTTACACAATGATGTCTGACTTGCATCTGTTACCAGATCAATAGAAAATGAGGGGAAGAGCATAAACTAGGAAAGGATAGAAAAAACAGTTAATAACTGATGAAATATTAGCACTCAAACTTTATGCTTTAAAAGAATGACAACATCAAGGTTCATTAAGTTGTGAATGCCCAAGTTCCCTAAGACAGATTGTGGGGGGTCAGGAGCAATAAATCAGGCCCCAGCAAGGAGAAGGTATCTGGAGTCACAAGATCCAGGGCGGAAAGTCCCCAAGAGTTAAAATTGAACAATAATCATTGTTAAGAAACTAAAAGAATGGGATGTATTTTGCAAGAGCTAATGACATGTTTCTGCTTCTGTAGATAAGCTTGCTTGCTTACAGCTGCAAACCAAGATGTGGCTCTAAAAAGATAATGCCCCTTTCCTGTTTCTGTGGATAAGCTTATGATTTTTTGCCTTTATAAGCCCCCCTTGAGAACCTCTCGGGGCTGCTCTCTGAATCTTTCTTCGTGGGGGTTTCTGAGGCAGTTGCCGACTGGCTAATAAAGACTCCAAATTGGCTTGCAGATTTTTTGAATTGTGTGGTCTCTCTTTTGGTGCGCCCCACAACAAGATATTCTATCACAGATATTCTCTTGGTAAATGGACTCCAGTTGTTTTTGTTGTTGTTGTTTTTGTTTTTTTCATTCTTGAAGGACACCATCTAGGTAATTATAAGCAAAGCAAATGCCTTTGTACTGTCATTTTGATATTTTTTTGTCATCCATGGTGAAATCTGTTAGGGAATTCTGTGAAAGCAGCTGAACTGGCCACTAAGAAGAATGATCCAAAAGAGAATGCTAGTGAGAGACTCTGCTTTAGAAAGTACATGAGTTAACTGTGATTTTATTGTTGTTGGATTTAGGTGTTGAATTAAATTTACTTTCACAAGACACATTACTGGTGTCATACATGGTTTGAAAAAATGTTTTGTTTGTTTACATGTACAGTAAACTTTTGAAGAATACCTTTCAGATTTCAGGACAGAGAACTCAGAGCTGGAGAAGGCTTGGTCTCTGTCTCTAGGTGGGTCAGTCCATGGATTGTTCAACAATCTGGCTCCACATACGTGCATAGCAGTAGCCTGAGAACAACCTGTGTGTCCCAAGATCATTGTCAGTGTCCAGGACAAATGCTAGACATTCTGCTGGTGGCTAAAGGAATCCCATGCCAGCTCGTAGGTCATTGGTGTACACTTCTTATTACCTCTTTTCTCAAACCTCATTGACCTTTCTGATGGTCACTTTCATAGGACAGGCAAGGGAGGGTGGGCAGAACTTCTGCAAAAGAGCTCCTGGACATGTCTTTGCGCATATTTGCTGAGTATTCTTGTCACCATGATTAGTGTCCTCTTCCCCCATGAAGGACAATCCTGAATGTCCTCTGTTAACCTTCATGTGCTTATTAATTCTTCAATTCATCCTTATTCTCAAATAATATTATTTATATATTTAATTCTTCTCTCTTAATTATATTTAATTAAATTTTGATATTCAATACTCTCAAATTTGCTTTTATTCAACAGCTTTTAATGGATCAAACAATGTATCCTTGATTATAATATAATTGC